>JAXCGZ010002315.1:15000-25000 GCA_037179515.1 Halocaridina rubra | reverse complement strand
CCAATATGTTCATATTACAGATTCTCCAATCTCACTCATGGCTTCATTTTAGCATTTCATTCAATTCCCAGTCTCATTCTGGCCATGAAATAACCAATTAAGCACATTACATATGTGAAAACATGAATCATTTTTTACCCCGACCGGGACTCGAACCTAGGACTTATGATTACTAAGTCAAGGCGCTTCCACTACACCACAGAAGGTTAAAAGGAATCCAACCTTATAGCTTATATCTGCTATACTTAGGAATGAACGTATTCTAACTGAATGCCACTATATTAATATTACAGATTCCCCAACATGGCTTCATTTTAGCATTTAATTCAATTCCCAATCTCATTCGGGCCATGAAATAACCAATTAAGCACATTACATATGTGAAAACATGAATCATTTTTTTTTACCCCGACCGGGACTCGAACCTAGGACTTATGATTACTAAGTCAAGGCGCTTCCACTACACCACAGAAGGTAAAAAGGAATCCAACCTTATAGCTTATATCTGCTATACTTAGGAATGAACGCATTCTAACTGAATGCCACTATGTTCATATTACAGATTCCCAACCTCTCTCATGGCTTCATTTTAGCATTTCATTCAATTCCCAATCTCATAAAGGCCATGAAATATCCAATTAAGCACATTACATATGTGAAAACATGAATCATTTTTTACCCCGACCGGGACTCGAACTTAGGACTCATGATTACTAAGTCAAGACGCTTCTACTACACCCCAGAAGGTTAAAAGGAATCCAACCTTATAGCTTATATCTGCTATACTTAGAAATGAACGCATTCTAACTGAATGTCACTATGTTCATATTACAGATTCCCCTACCTCACTCATGGCTTCATTTTAGCATTTCATTCAATTCCCAATCTCATTCAGGCAATGAAATAACCAATTAAGCACATTACATATGTGAAAACATAAACCATTTTTTTTACCCTGACCGGGACTCGAACCTAGGATTTATGATTACTAAGTCAAAGTGCTTCCACTACACCACAGAAGGTTAAAAGAAATCCAACCTTATAGCTTATATCTGCTATGCTTAGGAATGAACGCATTCTAACTGAATGCCACTATGTTCATATTGCAGATTCCCCAACCCCACTCATGGCTTCATTTTAGCATTTAATTCAATTCCCAATCTCATTCGGGCCATGAAATGACCAATTAAGCACATTACATATGTGAAAACATGAATCATTTTTTACCCCGACTGGGACTCGAACCTAGGACTTATGATTACTAAGTCAAGGCGCTTCCACTACACCACAGAAGATTAAAAGGAATCCAACATTATAGCTTATATCTGCTATACTTAGGAATGAACGCATTCTAACTGAATGCCACTATGTTCATATTACAGATTCTCCAATCTCACTCATGGCTTCATTTTAGCATTTAATTCAATTCATAATCTTATTCGGGCCATGAAATAACCAATTAAGCACAATACGTATGTTAAAACATGAATCATTTTTTACCCCGACCGGTACTCGAACCTAGGACTTATGATTACTAAGTCAAGGCGCTTCCACTACACCACAGAAGGTTAAAAGGAATCCAATCTTATAGCTTATATCTGCTATGCTTAGAAATGAATGCATTCTAACTGAATGCCACTATGTTCATATTACAGATTCCCCAACCTCACTCATGGTTTCATTTTAGCATTTAATTCAATTCCCAATCTCATTCGGGCCATGAAATAACCAATTAAGCACATTACATATGTGAAAACATGAATCATTTTTTTTTATGCCGACTGAGACTCGAACCTAGGACTTATGATTACTAAGTCAAGGCGCTTCCACTACACCACAGAAGGTTAAAAGGAATCCAACCTTATAGCTTATATCTGCTATACTTATGAATGAACGCATTTTAACTGAATGCCGATATGTTCATATTACAGATTCCCCAACCTCACTCATGGCTTCATTTTAGCATTTAATTCAATTCCCAATCTCATTCTTGCCATGAAATAACCAATTAAGCCGATTACATATGTGAAAGCATGAATAATTTTTTACCCCAACCGGGACTCGAACCTAGGACTTATGATTACTAAGTCAAGGCGCTTCCACTACACCACAAAAGGTTAAAAGGAATCCAACCTTATAGCTTATATCTGCTATACTTAGGAATATACGCATTCTAACTGAATGCCACTATGTTCATATTACAGATTCCCCAACCTCACTCATGGCTTCATTTTAGCATTTAATTCAATTCCCAATCTCATTCGGGCCATGAAATAACAAATTAAGCACATTACATATGTGAAAACATGAATAATTTTTTACCCCGACTGGGACTCGAACCTAGGACTTATGATTACTAAGTCAAGACGCTTCCACTACACCAAAGAAGGTTAAAAGGAATCCAACCATATAGCTTATATCTGCTATACTTTGGAATGAATGCATTCTAACTGAATGCCACTATGTTCAAATTACAGATTCCCAACCTCACTCATGGCTTCATTTTAGCATTTAATTCAATTCCCAATCTCATTCGGGCCTTGAAATAACCAATTAAGCACATTACATATGTGAAAACATGAATCTTTTTTTTTACCCCGACCGGGACTCGAACCTAGGACTTGTGATTACTAAGTCAAGGCGCTTCCACTACACCACAGAAGGTTAAAAGGAATCCAACCTTATAGCTTATATCTGCTATACTTAGGAATGAAGGCATTCTAACTGAATGCCAATATGTTCAAATTACAGATTCCCCAACCTCACTCATGGCTTCATTTTAGCATTTAATTCAATTCCCAATCTAATTCGGGCCATGAAATAACCTATTAAGCACATTACATATGTGAAAACATGAATCATTTTTTACCCCGACCAGGACTCAAACCTAGGACTTATGATTACTAAGTCAAGGCGCTTCCACTACACCACAGAAGGTTAAAAGGTATCCAACCTTATAGCTTATATCTGCTATACTTAGGAATGAATGCATTCTAACTGAATGCCACTATGTTCATATTACAGATTCTCCAATCTCACTCATGGCTTCATATTAGTATTTAATTCAATTCCCAATCTCATTTGGGCCATGAAATAACCAATTAAGCACATTACATATGTGAAAACATGAATCATATTTTACCCCGACCGGGACTCGAACCTAGGACTTATGATTACTAAGTCAAGGCACTTCCACTATACCACAGAAGATTAAAAGGAATCCAACCTTATAGCTTATATCTGCTGTACTTAGGAATGAATGCATTCTAACTGAATGCCAATATGTTCATATTACAGATTCTCCAATCTCACTCATGGCTTCATTTTAGCATTGAATTCAATTCCCAATCTCATTCGGGCCATGAAATAACCAATTAAGCACATTACAATGTGAAAACATGAATCATTTTTTACCCAGACTGGGACTCGAACCTAGGACTTATGATTACTAAGTCAAGGCGCTTCCACTACACCACAGAAGATTAAAAGGAATCCAACTTTATAGCTTATATCTGCTATACTTAGGAATGAACGCATTCTAACTGAATGCCACTATGTTCATATTACAGATTCTCCAATCTCACTCATGGCTTCATTTTAGCATTTAATTCAATTCCCAATCTCATTCGGGCCATGAAATAACCAATAAAGCACAATACGTATGTGAAAACATGAATCATTTTTTACCCCGACCGGGAGTCGAACCTAGGACTTATGATTACTAAGTCAAGGCGCTTCCACTACACCACAGAAGGTTAAAAGGAATCCAACCTTATAGCTTATATCTGCTATACTTAGGAATGAACGCATTCTAACTGAATGCCACTATGTTCATATTACAGATTCCCCAACCTCACTCATGGTTTCATTTTAGCATTTAATTCAATTCCCAATCTCATTCGGGCCAGGAAATAACCAATTAAGCACATTACATATGTGAAAACATGAATCATTTTTTTTTACGCCGACTGAGACTCGAACCTAGGACTTATGATTACTAAGTCAAAGCGCTTCCACTACACCACAGAAGGTTAAATGGAATCCAACCTTATAGCTTATATCTGCTATACTTAGGAATGAACGCATTTTAACTGAATGCCGATATGTTCATATTACAGATTCCCCAACCTTACTCATGGCTTCATTTTAGCATTTAATTCAATTCCCAATCTCATTTGGGCCATGAAATAACCAATTAAGCAGATTACATATGTGAAAGCATGAATCTTTTTTTACCCCGACCGGAACTCGAACCTAGGACTTATGATTACTAAGTCAAGGCGCTTCCACTACACCACAGAAGGTTAAAAGGAATCCAACCTTATAGCTTATATCTGCTATACTTAGGAATGAACGCATTCTAACTGAATGCCACTATGTTCATATTACAGATTCTCCAATCTCACTCATGGCTTCATATTAGTATTTAATTAAATTCCCAATCTCATTTGGGCCATGAAATAACCAATTAAGCACATTACATATGTGAAAACATGAATCATTTTTTACCCCGACTGGGACTCGAACCTAGGACTTATGATTACTAAGTCAAGGCGCTTCCACTACACCACAGAAGGTTAAAAGGAATCCAACCTTATTGCTTATATCTGCTATACTTAGGAATGAACGCATTTTAACTGAATGCCACTATGTTCATATTACAGATTCCCCAACATGGCTTCATTTTAGCATTTATTTCAATTCCCAATCTCATTCGGGCCATGAAATAACCAATTAAGCACATTACATATGTGAAAATATGAATCATTTTTATCCACAACCAGGACTCGAATCTAGGACTTATGATTACTACGTCAAAGTGCTTCCACTACAGCACAGAAGGTTAAAAGGAATCCAATTTTATAGCTTATATCTTCTACACTTAGGAATGAACAGATTCTAACTGAATGCCACTATGTCCATATTACAGATTCCCAACATCACTCATGGCTTCATTTTAGCATTTCATTCAATTCCCAATCTCATTCGGGCCATGAAATAACCAATTAAGCACATTACATATGTGAAAACATGAATCATTTTTTACCCCAACCGGGACTCGAACCTAGGACTTATGATTACTAAGTCATGGCGCTTCCACTACACCACAGAAGGTTAAAAGGAATCCAACCTTATAGCTTATATCTGCTATACTTAGGAATGAACGTATTCTAACTGAATGCCACTATGTTCATATTACAGATTCCCCAACCTCACTCATGGCTTCATTTTAGCATTTAATTCAATTCCCAATCTCATTCGGGCCATGAAATAACCAATTAAGCACATTACATATGTGAAAACATGAATCATTTTTTTTCCCTGACTGAGACTCGAACCTAGGACTTATGATTACTAAGTCAAGGCGCTTCCACTACACCACAGAAGGTTAAAAGGAATCTAACCTTATAGCTTATATCTGCTATACTTAGGAATGAACGCATTCTAACTGAATGCCGCTATGTTCATATTACAGATTTCCAAACCTCACTCATGGATTCATTTTAGCATTTAATTCAATTCCCAATCTCATTCGGGCCATGAAATAACCAATTAAGCACATTACATATGTGAAAACATGAATCATTTTTTACCCAGACCGGGACTCGAACCTAGGACTTATGATTACTAAGCCAAGGCGCTTCCACTACACCACAGAAGATTAAAAGGAATCCAACCTTATAGCTTATATCTGCTATACTTAGGAATGAACGCATTCTAGCTGAATGCCACTATGTTCATATTACAGATTCTCCAATATCACTCATGGCTTCATTTTAGCATTTAATTCAATTCCCAATCTCATTCGGGCCATGAAATAACCAATTAAGCAGAATACGTATGTGAAAACATGAATCATTTTTTACCCCGACTGGGACTCGAACCTAGGACTTATGATTACTAAGTCAAGGCGCTTCCACTACACCACAGAAGGTTAAAAGGAATCCAACCTTATAGCTTATATCTGCTATACTTAGGAATGAATGCATTCTAACTGAATGCCACTATGTTCATATTACAGATTCCCCAACCTCACTCATGGTTTCATTTTAGCATTTAATTCAATTCCCAATCTCATTCGGGTCATGAAATAACCAATTAAGCACATTACATATGTGAAAACATGAATAATTTTTTTTTACGCCGACTGAGACTCGAATCTAGGACTTATGATTACTAAGTCAAGGCGCTTCCACTACACCACAGAAGGTTAAAAGGAATCCAACCTTATAGCTTATATCTGCTATACTTAGGAATGAACGCATTTTAACTGAATGCCGATATGTTCATATTACAGATTCCCCAACCTCACTCATGGCTTCATTTTAGCATTTAATTCAATTCCAAATCTCATTCGGGCCATAAAATAACCAATTAAGCAGATTACATATGTGAAAGCATGAATCATTTTTTACCCCGACCGGGACTCGAACCTAGGACTTATGATTACTAAGTCAAGGCGCTTCCACTACACCACAGAAGGTTAAAAGGAATCCAACCTTATAGCTTATATCTGCTATACTTAGGAATATACGCATTCTAACTGAATGCCACTATGTTCATATTACAGATTCCCCAACGTCACTCATGGCTTCATTTTGGCATTTAATTCAATTCCCAATCTCATTCGGGCCATGAAATAACAAATTAAGCACATTACATATGTGAAAACATGAATCATTTTTTACCCCGACTGGGACTCAAACATATGACTTATGATTACTAAGTCAAGACGCTTCCACTACACCACAGAAGGTTAAAAGGAATCCAACCTTATACCTTATATCTGCTATACTTAGGAATGAATGCATTCTAACTGAATGCCACTATATTCAAGTTACAGATTCTCCAACCTCACTCATGGCTTCATTTTAGCATTTAATTCAATTCCCAATCTCATTCGGGTCTTGAAATAACCAATTAAGCACATTACATATGTGAAAACATGAATCTTTTTTTTTACCCGGACCGGGACTCGAACCTAGGACTTGTGATTACTAAGTCAAGGCGCTTCCACTACACCACAGAAGGTTAAAAGGAATCCAACTTTATAGCTTATATCTGCTATTCTTAGGAATGAACGCATTCTAACTGAATGCCAATATGTTCATATTACAGATTCCCCAACCTCACTCATGGCTTCATTTTAGCATTTAATTCAATGTCCAATCTAATTCGGGCCATGAAATAACCAATTAAGCACATTACATATGTGAAAACATGAATCATTTTTTACCCCGACCAGGACTCGAACCTAGGACTTATGATTACTAAGTCAAGGCGCTTCCACTACACCACAGAAGGTTAAAAGGAATCCAACCTTATAGCTTATATCTGCTATACTTTGGAATGAATGCATTCTAACTGAATGCCACTATGTTCATATTACAGATTCCCAAGCCTCACTAATGGCTTCATTTTAGCATTTAATTCAATACCCAATCTAATTCGGGCCATGAAATAACAAATTAAGCACATTACATATGTGAAAACATGAATCATTTTTTTATTCCGACTGGGACTCAAACCTAGGATTTATGATTACTAAGTCAAGGCGCTTCCACTACACCAAAGAAGGTTAAAAGGAATCCAACCTTATACCTTATATCTGCTATACTTAGGAATGAACGCATTCTAACTGAATGCCACTATGTTCATGTTACAGATTCCCGAACCCCACTCTTCACTTCATTTTAGCATTTATTTCAATTCCCAATCTCATTCGGTCCATGAAATAACCAATTAAGCACATTACATACGTGAAAACATGAATCATTTTTTTTTATCCTGACCGGGACTGGAACCTAGGACTTATGATTACTAAGACAAGGCGCTTCCACTACACCACAGAAGGTTGAAAAGAATCCAACCTTATAGCTTATATCTGCTATACTTATGAATGAACGCATTCTAACTGAATGCCACTATGGTTTTATTACAGATTCCCCAACCTCACTCATGGCTTCATTTTAGCATTTAATTCAATTCCCAATCTCATTCGGACCATGAAATAACCAATTAAGCACATTACATATGTGAAAACATGAATCATTTTTTACCCCGACTGGAACTAGAACCTAGGACTTATGATTACTAAGTCAAGGCGCTTCCACTGCACCACTGAAGGTTAAAAGGAATCCAAATTTATAGCTTCTATCTGCTATACTTAGGAATGAACGCATTCTAACTGAATGCCACTATGTTCATATTACAGATTCTCAAATCTCACTCATGGCTTCATTTTAGCATTTAATGCAAATCCCAATCTCATTCGGGCCATGAAATAACCAATTAAGCTCATTACATATGTGAACACATGAATCATTTTTTACCCCGACGGGGACTCGAACCTAGGACTTATGATTACTAAGTCAAGGCGCTTCCACTACACAACAGAAGGTTAAAAAGAATCCAAAATTATAGCTTATATCTGCTATACTTAGGAATGAACGGGATTGGGAATTGAATTAAATGCTAAAATGAAACCATGTGTGAGGTTGGCGAATCTGGCATTCAGTTAGAATGCGTTCATTCCTAAGTATAGCAGATATAAGCTATAAGGATGGATTCCTTTTAACCTTCTGTGGTGTAGTGGAAGCGCCTTGACCTAGTAATCATAAGTCCTAGGTTCGAGTCCCGGTCGAGCAAAAAAAAATGATTCATGTTTTCACATATGTAATGTGCCTAATTGGTTATTTCATGTCCCGAATTAGATTGGGAATTGAATTAAGTGTTAAAATGAATCCATGAGTAAGGGTGGGGAATCTGTAATATGAACATAGCGGCATTCAGTTAGAATGCGTTCATTCCTAAGTATAGCAGATAAAAGTTATAAGGTTGGATTCCTTTTAACCTTCTGTGGTGTAGAGGTAGAGCCTTGACTTAGTAATCATAAGTCCTAGGTTCGAGTCCAGGTCCGGGTAATAATTGTTTCATGTTTTCACATATGTAATGTGCCTAGCTGGTTATTTCATGGCCCGAATGAGATTGGGAATTGAATGAAATGCTAAAATGAAGCCATGAGTGAGGTTGGGGAATCTGTAATTCGAATATGGTAGCATTCAGTTAGAATGCGTTCATTCCTAAGAATAGCAGATATAAGCTATAAGGTTGGATTCCTTTTAACCTTCTGTGGTGTATTGGTAGAGCCTAGACTTAGTAATCATAAATCCTAGGTTCGAGTCCCGGTCCGGGTAAAAAAAAAAAATGATTTATGTTTTCACATATGTATTGTGCTTATATGTATTTCATGGCCCGAATGAGATTGGGAAGTGAATTAAATGCTAAAATGAAGCCACGAGTGAGGTTGGGAATCTGTAATATGAACATAGTGGCATTTAGTTAGAATGCATTCATTCCTAAGTATAGCAGATATAAGCTATAAGGGTTGATTCCATTTAACCTTCTGTAGTATAGTGGTAGCACCTTGACTTAGTAATCATAAGTCCTAGGTTCGAGTTTCGGTCGGGGTAAAAAAAAAATGATTCATGTTTTCACATGTGTAATGTGCTTATTTGTAATTTATGGCCCGAATGAGAATGGGAATTGAAATAAATGCTAAAATGAAGCCACGAGTGAGGTTGGGGAATCTGTAATATGAACATAGTGGCATTCAGTTAGAATGCGTTCATTCCTAAGTATAGCAGATATAAGCTATAAGGTTAGATTCCTCTTAACCTACTGTGGTGTAGTGGTAGCGCCTTGACTTAGTAATCATATTTCCTAGGTTCGAGTCCCGTTCGGAGTAAAAAAAAAAATGATTCATGTTTTCACATATGAAAAGTGCTTATTTGTATTTCATGGCCCGAATGAGATTGGGAATTGAATGAAATGCTAAAATGAAGTGAAGAGTGAGGTTGGGGAATCTGTAATATGAACATAGTGGCATTCAGTTAGAATGCGTTCATTCCTAAGTATAGCAGATATAAGCTATAAGGTTGGATTCCTTTTAATCTTCTGTGCTGTAGTGGTCGCGCCTTGACTTAGTAATCATAAGTCC
>JAXCGZ010002315.1:7500-12500 GCA_037179515.1 Halocaridina rubra | reverse complement strand
ATTCTGGCCATGAAATAACCAATTAAGCACATTACATATGTGAAAACATGAATTATTTTTTACCTCGACCGGGACTCGAACCTAGGACTTATGATTACTAAGTCAAGGCGCTTCCACTATACCACAGAAGGTTAAAAGGAATACAACCTTATAGCTTATATCTGCTATACTTAGGAATGAACGCATTCTAACTGAATGCCACTATGTTCATATTACAGATTCCCCAACCTCACTCATGGCTTCATTTTAGCATTTCATTCAATTCCCAATCTCATTCGGGCCATGAAATTACCAATTAAGCACATTACATATGTGAAAACATGAATCATTTTTTACCCCGACCGGGACTCGAACCTAGGACTTATGATTACTAAGTCAAGGCGCTTCCACTACACTACAGAAGGTTAAGGAATCCGACCTTATAGCTTATATCTGCTATACTTAGGAATGAACGCATTCAAACTGAATGCCACTATGTTCATATTACAGATTCCCAACATCACTCATGGCTTCATTTTAGCATTTAATTCAATTCCCAATCTCATTCGGGCCATGAAATAACCAATTCAGCACATTACATATGTGAAAACATGAATCATTTTTTTTTACCCCGACCGGGACTCGAACCTACGAGTTATGATTACTAAGTCAAGGCGCTTCCACTACACCACAGAAGATTAAAAGGAATCCAACCTTATAGCTTATATCTGCTATACTTAGGAATGAACGCATTTTAACTGAATGCCACTATGTTCATATTACAGATTCCCTAACCTCACTCATGGCTTCATTTTAGCATTTAATTCAATTCCCAATCTCATTCGGGCCATGAAATAACCAATTCAGCACATTACATATGTGAAAACATGAATAATTTTTTTTTACCCCGACCGGGACTCGAACCTACGAGTTATGATTACTAAGTCAAGGCGCTTCCACTACACCACAGAAGATTAAAAGGAATCCAACCTTATAGCTTATATCTGCTATACTTAGGAATGAACGCATTTTAACTGAATGCCACTATGTTCATATTACAGATTCCCTAACCTCACTCATGGCTTCATTTTAGCATTTAATTCAATTCCCAATGTCATTCGGGCCATGAAATAACCAATTAAGCACATTACATATGTGAAAACATGAATCATTTTTTTTTACCCCGACTCGGACTCGAACCTAGGACTTATGATTACTAAGCCAAGTCGCTTCCACTACACCACAGAAGGTTAAAAGGAATCCAACCTTATAGCTTATATCTGCTATACTTAGGAATGAACGCATTCTAACTGAATGCCACTATGTTCATATTACAGATTCCCCAACCTCACTCATGGCTTCATTTTAGCATTTCATTCAATTCCCAATCTCATTCGGGCCATGAAATAACCAATTAAGCACATTACATATGTGAAAACATGAATCATTTTTTACCCCGACCGGGACTCGAACCTAGGAATTATGATTACTAAGTCAAGGCGCTTCCACTACACCACAGAAGGTTAAAAAGATTCCAACCTTATCGCTTATATATGCTATACTTAGGAATGAACAGATTCTAACTGAATGCCACTATGTTCATATTACAGATTCCCAACATCACTCATGGCTTCATTTTAGCATTTCATTCAATTCCCAATCTCATTCGGGCCATGAAATAACCAATTAAGCACATTACGTATGTGAAAACATGAATCATTTTTTACCCCGACCGGGACTCGAACCTAGGACTTATGATTACTAAGTCAAGGCGCTTCCACTACACCACAGAAGGTTAAGGAATCCCACCTTATAGCTTATATCTGCTATACTTAGGAATGAATGCATTCTAACTGAATGCCACTATGTTCATATTACAGATTCCCCAGCCTCACTAATGGCTTTATTTTAGCATTTTATTCAATTCCCAATCTCATTCGGGCCATGAAATAACAAATTAAGCACATTACATATGTGAAAACATGAATCATTTTTTACCCCGACCGGGACTCGAACCTAGGACTTATGATTACTAAGTCAAGGCGCTTCCACTACACCACAGAAGGTTAAGGAATATATCTGCTATACTTAGGAATGAACGCATTCTAACTGAATGTCACTATGTTCATATTAGAGATTCCCCAACCTTACTCATGGCTTAATTTTAGCATTTAATTCAATTTCCAATATCATTCAGGCCATGAAATAACCAATTAAGCACATTACATATGTGAAAACATGAATCATTTTTTTTTTACCAAGACCGGGACTCGAACCTAGGACTTATGATTACTAAGTCAAGGCGCTTCCACTACACCACAGAAGGTTAAAAGGAATCCAACCTTATAGCTTATATCTGCTATACTTAGGAATGAACGCATTCTAACTGAATGCCACTATGTTCATATTACAGATTCCCCAACCTCACTCATGGATTCATTTTAGCATTTCATTCAATTCCCAATCTCATTCGGGCCATGAAATAACCAATTAAGCACATTACATATGTGAAAACATGAATCATTTTTTACCCCGACCGGGACTCGAACCTAGGACTTATGATTACTAAGTCAAGGCGCTTCCACTACACCACAGAAGGTTAAGGAATCCCACCTTATAGCTTATATCTGCTATACTTAGGAATGAACGCATTCTAACTGAATGCCAATATGTTCATATTACAGATTCCCCAACCTCACTCATGGCTTCATTTTAGCATTTAATTCAATTCCCACTCTAATTCGGGCCATGAAATAACCAATTAAGCACATTACATATGTGAAAACATGAATCATTTTTTACCCCGACCAGGACTCAAACCTAGGACTTATGATGACTAAGTCAAGGCGCTTCCACTACACCACAGAAGGTTAAAAGGAATCCAACCTTATAGCTTATATCTGCTATACTTAGGAATGAATGCATTCTAACTGAATGCCACTATGTTCATATTACAGATTCCCCAGCCTCACTAATGGCTTTATTTTAGCATTTTATTCAATTCCCAATCTCATTCGGGCCATGAAATAACAAATTAAGCACATTACATATGTGAAAACATGAATCATTTTTTACTCCGACTGGGACTCAAACCTAGGACTTATGATTACTAAGTCAAGGCGCTTCCACTACACCAAAGAAGGTTAAAAGGAATCCAACCTTATACCTTATATCTGCTATACTTAGGAATGAACGCATTCTAACTGAATGCCACTATGTTCATATTACAGATTCCCCAACCTCACTCTTCACTTCATTTTAGCATTTATTTCAATTCCCAATCTCATTCGGGCCATGAAATAACCAATTAAGCACATTACATATGTGAAAACATGAATCATTTTTTTTTATCCTGACCGGGACTGGAACCTAGGACTTATGATTACTAAGACAAGGCACTTCCACTACACCACAGAAGGTTGAAAGGAATCCAACCTTATAGCTTATATCTGCTATACTTATGAATGAACGCATTCTAACTGAATGCCACTATGGTCATATTTCAGATTCCCCAACCTCACTCATGGCTTCATTTTAGCATTTAATTCAATTCCCAATCTCATTCGGACCATGAAATAACCAATTAAGCACATTACATATGTGAAAACATGATTAATTTTTACCCCGACTGGGACTCGAACCTAGGACTTATGATTACTAAGTCAAGGCGCTTCCACTACACCACTGAAGGTTAAAAGGAATCCAAATTTATAGCTTCTATCTGCTATACTTAGGAATGAACGCATTCTAACTGAATGCCACTATGTTCATATTACAGATTCTCCAATCTCACTCATGGCTTCATTTTAGCATTTAATTCAATTCCCAATCTCATTCGGGCCATGAAATAACCACTTAAGCACATTACATATGTGAAAACATGAACCATTTTTTACCCCGACCGGGACTCGAACCTAGGACTTATGATTACTAAGTCAAGGTGTTTCCACAACACCACAGAAGGTTAAAAGGAATCCAACCTTATAGCTTATATCTGCTATACTTAGGAATGAATGCATTCTAACTGAATGCCACTATGTTCATATTACAGATTCACCAACCTCACTCATGGCTTCATTTTTGCATTTAATTCAATTCCCAATCTCATACGGGCCATGAAATAACCAATTAGGCACATTATTTATGTGAAAACATGAATCATTTTTTACCCCGACCGGGACTCGAACCTAGTAATTATGATTACTAAGTCAAGGCGCTTCCACTACACCACAGAAGGTTAAAAAGAATCCAAAATTATAGCTTATATCTGCTATACTTAGGAATGAACGGGATTGGGAATTGAATTAAATGCTAAAATGAAACATGTGTGAGGTTGGCGAATCTGTAATATGAACATAGTGGCATTCAGTTAGAATGTGTTCATTCCTAAGTAGCGCAGATATAAGCTATAAGGTTGTATTCCTTTTAACCTTCTGTGGTGTAGTGGAAGCGCCTTGACCTAGTAATCATAAGTCCTAGGTTCGAGTCCCGGTCGAGCAAAAAAAAATGATACATGTTTTCACATATGTAATGTGCTTAATTGGTTATTTCATGGCCCGAATCAGATTGGGAATTGAATTAAATGCTAAAATAAATCCATGAGGGAGGGTGGGGAATCTGTAATATGAACATAGCGGCATTCAGTTAGAATGCGTTCATTCCTAAGAATAGCAGATATAAGTTATAAGGTTGGATTCCTTTTAACCTTCTGTGGTGTAGTGGTAGAGCCTTGACTTAGTAATCATAAGTCCTAGGTTCGAGTCCCAGTCGGGGTAAAAATTGTTTCATGTTTTCACATATGTAATGTGCCTAATTGGTTATTTCATGGCCCGAATGAGATTGGGAATTGAATAAAATGCTAAAATGAAGCCATGAGTGAGGTTGGGGAATCTGTAATATGAACATGGTGGCATTCAGCTAGAATGCGTTCATTCCTAAGTATAGCAGATATAAGCTATAAGGTTGGATTCCTTTTAACCTTCTGTGGTGTAGTGGTACATCCTTGACTTAGTAATCATAAG
>JAXCGZ010002315.1:0-2500 GCA_037179515.1 Halocaridina rubra | reverse complement strand
ATTACTAAGTCAAGGCGCTTCCACTACACCACAGAAGGTTAAAAGGAATCCTACCTTATAGCTTATATCTGCTATACTTAGGAATGAACGCATCCTAACTGAATGCCGCTATGTTCATATTACAGATTCCCCAACCTCACTCATGGCTTCATTTTAGCATTTCATTCAATTCCCAATCTCATTCGGGCCATGAAATAACCAATTAAGCACATTACATATGTGAAAACATGATTCATTTTTTACCCCGACCGGGACTCGAATCTAGGACTTATGATTACTAAGTCAAGGCACTTCCACTCTACCACAGAAGATTAAAAGGAATCCAACCTTATAGCTTATATCTGCTGTACTTAGTAATGAACGCATTCTAACTGAATGCCACTATGTTCATATTACAGATTCTCCAATCTCACTCATGGCTTCATTTTAGCATTTCATTCAATTCCCAGTCTCATTCTGGCCATGAAATAACCAATTAAGCACATTACATATGTGAAAACATGAATTATTTTTTACCCCGACCGGGACTCGAACCTAGGACTTATGATTACTAAGTCAAGGCGCTTCCACTATACCACAGAAGGTTAAAAGGAATACAACCTTATAGCTTATATCTGCTATACTTAGGAATGAACGCATTCTAACTGAATGCCACTATGTTCATATTACAGATTCCCCAACCTCACTCATGGCTTCATTTTAGCATTTCATTCAATTCCCAATCTCATTCGGGCAATGAAATTACCAATTAAGCACATTACATATGTGAAAACATGAATCATTTTTTACCCCGACCGGGACTCGAACCTTGGACTTATGATTACTAAGTCAAGGCGCTTCCACTACTCCACAGAAGGTTAAGGAATCCCACCTTATAGCTTATATCTGCTATACTTAGGAATGAACGCATTCAAACTGAATGCCACTATGTTCATATTACAGATTCCCAACATCACTCATGGCTTCATTTTAGCATTTCATTCAATTCCCAATCTCATTCGGGCCATGAAATAACCAATTCAGCACATTACATATGTGAAAACATGAATCATTTTTTTTTACCCCGACCGGGACTCGAACCTACGAGTTATGATTACTAAGTCAAGGCGCTTCCACTACACCACAGAAGATTAAAAGGAATCCAACCTTATAGCTTATATCTGCTATACTTAGGAATGAACGCATTTTAACTGAATGCCACTATGTTCATATTACAGATTCCCTAACCTCACTCATGGCTTCATTTTAGCATTTAATTCAATTCCCAATCTCATTCGGGCCATGAAATAACCAATTAAGCACATTACATATGTGAAAACATGAATCATTTTTTTTTACCCCGACTCGGACTCGAACCTAGGACTTATGATTACTAAGCCAAGTCGCTTCCACTACACCACAGAAGGTTAAAAGGAATCCAACCTTATAGCTTATATCTGCTATACTTAGGAATGAACGCATTCTAACTGAATGCCACTATGTTCATATTACAGATTCCCCAACCTCACTCATGGCTTCATTTTAGCATTTCATTCAATTCCCAATCTCATTCGGGCCATGAAATAACCAATTAAGCACATTACATATGTGAAAACATGAATCATTTTTTACCCCGACCGGGACTCGAACCTAGGAATTATGATTACTAAGTCAAGGCGCTTCCACTACACCACAGAAGGTTAAAAAGATTCCAACCTTATCGCTTATATATGCTATACTTAGGAATGAACAGATTCTAACTGAATGCCACTATGTTCATATTACAGATTCCCAAGATCACTCATGGCTTCATTTTAGCATTTCATTCAATTCCCAATCTCATTCGGGCCATGAAATAACCAATTAAGCACATTACGTATGTGAAAACATGAATCATTTTTTACCCCGACCGGGACTCGAACCTAGGACTTATGATTACTAAGTCAAGATGCTTCTACTACACTCCAGAAGGTTAAAAGGAATCCAACCTTATAGCTTATATCTGCTATTCTTAGGAATGAACGCATTCTAACTGAATGTCACTATGTTCATATTAGAGATTCCCCAACCTTACTCATGGCTTAATTTTAGCATTTAATTCAATTTCCAATATCATTCAGGCCATGAAATAACCAATTAAGCACATTACATATGTGAAAACATGAATCATTTTTTTTTTACCCCGACCGGGACTCGAACCTAGGACTTATGATTACTAAGTCAAGGCGCTTCCACTACACCACAGAAGGTTAAAAGGAATCCAACCTTATAGCTTATGTCTGCTATACTTAGGAATGAACGCATTCTAACTGAATGCCACTATGTTCATATTACAGATTCCCCAACCTCACTCATGGATTCATTTTAGCATTTCATTCAATTCCCAATCTCATTCGGGCCATGAAATAACCAATTAAGCACATTACATATGTGAAAACATGAATCATTTTTTACCCCGACCGGGACTCGAACCTAGGACTTATGATTACTAAGTCAAGGCGCTTCCACTACACCACAGAAG
>JAXCGZ010002314.1:65000-70260 GCA_037179515.1 Halocaridina rubra | reverse complement strand
ACGAGCGCGAGGGTGCATGTAAACTATATTTGTAGGTTGGAATGTCTTCCGTTAATATCCCAATATTCATTTACTTTTTTCACATCACATCAATTTAACGCTAAAAAATATATCCTGATATAATAAATAGTATATAGCAAAAAATATTAGATTTTAGACTACATCTATTCTAGTATTAATGGATAAAATATGATATTGCAGTATGCAGTGATATGGCTATATGCGATGTCAATGATAACAGATTTTCCCGCACTTGCTTAGTGCTGCAAACTGGATCGGGTGACTGTGGGGAGGAAGTTGCCAAGACTTGTAATATTGGGTGTACCAGCTACGCCACTCGCGCCCTTCGGCAGAAAAACTTTGCCAATTTGGATGACCCGACCAATGTCATGGAGCGGGAAAGGTGATGGTCTTTTATCAACCAGGCGTTAAGAGGTGTGAGAGAGCTAGAGGGGGTCTGAAATTTCTGGAATTTGAGGTTAGATGCTACTCATACATATCATTTAAGGATCAAATATTTAGCTAATTATATCAGCAAAATCATATGTTATCCTTACTAGTTATTATTCTAATTTAGCACTCACCAATCACCGCTGGATATATCTGAAATATATATAAACGCAAATTATTCACTGATAATGATTATAACTGAAAGGATCCTCTTTGATATTCATTTTAGTAGAAAGTACTATATGGTGACATGGGCCATAGGGATTTCTCCCACCTGCTAGCTCAGTGAACTGTGATGGACGGTCTGAGTGAGAGGGGAGTTGCCATGTGATGAAGCGGTAAGGCTAAACCATGGGTGGCTGTCGGGTTTCATTGTAGAATATGCTTGCCTGAGTACCTTGTGGATGACCCAAGCAGGGTGGAAGGCGGGGGTATGTGGCAACCCTTTATCCCTAAGGAGCTAAGAGGAGTATATGTGGATCTTGGTGAATGAGTGCTTCTTGGCTCGGCCACCCCTCATACAAGGGTGAATGATGTCATGCAATATGGGGGAATGACACCATGTAATATGTATGTATCTGACAAGTCCCAACCCTCTCCGTCTCTCTTTCTATTTATTTTGGTTTCTTCATGTCCAGGTTCGATAAGGGCAGCTTTATTTTTTTTCCAGTCCTGGTGTCACACTCCTAAAAAAAAAATCCATGTATGTTAAATATGTCAACAGCATATTGCGTCCTCTTCAAAATAATTGGTTAAATGATGCAATGATCAAGACCAAAAAATATACTAATGACTTCAGGCTGGTTTATGAGGCTTACAAGAAAATATATTATTTACTGCAATATATATATATATATATATATATATATATATATATATATATATATATATATATATATATATATATATATATATATATATATATATATATATGTACACGATACAAAAAGTTATTAAACATCTGGGGACTCGAGCTCGCGTCCAAAGCTACAAAATTATGGCACCATACCGAATGAGTTACCACAGCAGAAAAAATCTGCATATCATAACCCAGACAGAACAAGCAACCACATTCTCGTCAACCGATTATACTTGTACATGCAATTTAAGAATATATATTCAAAAGGAAACCGTGATATTTAAAATATTTTTATCCATGAAAAAATATGTTTAGACTATCAGGGGACACGAACTCGATAAATAATCATGCCACCATACCGACATTAACTTCAAGAGACAAAAATCAGCATATTAAGATGCAGCCAGATCAAGGAAACACAATATATATATATATATATATATATATATATATATATATATATATATATATATATATATATATATATATATATATATATATATATATATATATATATATATATACATATACATACAAAACTCATTATGGCGCTTCATAGCGTATTGTAGTGTATATTTCCAGTGAATATTATTATGAACATTGCATTCAGTATCACAGAACATTTTTTTATATTAATACCATTAAAAAAGTATATAGCTAAAATGAAAATAAATTCATACATTAATAATATCTAATGACATATTCTTTTGCTGATGTATCGATATGCAGGAGACAGATCTAATTTTCCTTGAGAGTAAAGTATAAAGATTTCATAACACCTTACTTAATTATATCAAAATATAATAAAATATTAATAAGAAAGCAAATGTGCAACAAAATATGGGGCTTTAATGGCCTGTTTAGATGTGAAAAATAAAAATAAATAATAAAGAGCTCAGCTGTTTATTTGGTTTCATGAATACAAAGTACCTCATTGGCATAAGCAAGAGGGGTTTCCTGGTAGGCAAGCTTATGTTAAATTTGGCACATATATCACATTTAAGTTCAAATGGTGGAAAGCATAAGATACATATATATATATATATATATATATATATATATATATATATATATATATATATATATATATATAGATAGAGAGAGAGAGAGAGAGAGAGAGAGAGAGAGAGAGAGAGAGAGAGAGAGAGAGAGAGAGAGAGAGAGAGAGAGAAAACACTTTGCGTTCGTATGTATATATTCTTATGGAACAAGTTGATAATGTGAAAGTCTTCGTGTAATTCCTTTTCTGTTAGCCAAGTTTATGACTTAAATAGGGACTCATATCATATTCAAGATAAGAAGGTTGAAAGGATAGGGTAAAACGAAATAGACCATGTCCTTAAGTACAAATTCTTATAGAAGAAGTTGATAAGGAGGAAAGTTTTCCTGTTATTTTTACATTGCTTATTGCTTTAAAACGGATTACATTAAAAAACAAATGTATTTTTCTGCTACATCTATATATTACTTCATTCAAGTCAGAGTCCCAGAGTTATAACTTGTTTAAAACAGTAATACAGTTGTCTGCAATTTGATTAATACATTTTTATTTCCTGACAGCTACCTTAAGTTCTTGTTCTTAACCTCTAATGATCACTTCGCTCTAGACGTTAAGTTCATAAGTTTGGGACGTAAAGGTATGTCTTTCTTAAAACATCAGTACCCTCTCTTCAATTTGAAATATTTATGTTTCCTCTACAGACCATTCTCCAGTATTGTTGTTCACTACCACTGGCAGTTATTCACATTTAAAAGCTATTCATTTGTACTTAATTTTTGTTCCTGTTTTACGTCACGGACTCCCTTTTCCACCAAGGGCTAGGACGGTTGTTTTCTTGCGAAGGACTTGTTTTGACAGATGTAATCATTACCCTGAGTGCATGCCCTTGCTAACCTCAGACCGTGACGGGGCGCGAACCCTCGACCTGACGCCTCAGAGTCGCGGACGCTACCGCTTGAGCCACGGTGACTACCGTCCTAGCCCTTGGTTGAAAAGGGAGTCCGTGACGTAAAACCGGAGCATTTGTACTAAATAACCACCTCCAAATAAAACACTTATGGATCTAATGATTTATGCGAGAACAATTACTGCTTAAAATACAGAGATATTTAAACAAATGTTCCGTATAACTAAAATAGGATTGGTTCTTTGGTCACGTGACCTTACATGGATTGTAATCATCTTTCGTAGCATTATAACAGCAACATCTAAGCTGATGATATATACCCCGAAATGCAGTTTTAAATATTAGCCCTTAAAATGGGCATTCATTGCAAATAGCAATAGTTAAGTAGCAGTTTAAAGTGCAGTAAACATTCCATGATCTTATGCAAACTCCGAAGTGTACATCTGAAAAAACCTATAAACGAATTTATTATTATTATTATTATTATTATTATTATTATTATTATATTATTATTATTATTATTATTATTATCATTATTATTAGTATTTTATTATTATTATTATTATTATTATTATTATTATTATTATTATTATTATTATTATTATTATTATTATTATTATTATGATGATGATGATGATTATTATTATTATTATTATCATTATTATTATTATTATTATTATTAATATATAACAAAGTTTTCCCCTAAATAAACGAAGACGAAAATAAGAAAAAACAAGTAAATAAGAAAAAACACATTACATGAAATATACATATGCATATAGAAAAAAAAATATAACTTTGAAACAGCTCAGTTTATTGCTACATATTGGCTACAAGAAGGCGCGCCAAAGAGGAAGGAACCATTAGGGTCCATAAGGAATGGGGCTCTTGGAAGTGGTAAAAATGCCCCCAAACATATTTAATTTTTCTTTCTTTCGAGGTTTCAGTATGGGAGGTCATGGTGTCCAAAGGTTACCTTCCGGGTTTATTGCAATGAGGTCACCTTTTCTCAAATACAAAGCACTAGACTTATAGCTAGAAAAAAATGCGTAAATAAATGAACAAAAATGCATGAATAAAAGAAATATTATATATAAATGTCTTAACAAGCAAATCTAAAAAGTAAATAGAAAAAAACAAATAAATAAATAATATATATATATATATATATATATATATATATATATATATATATATATATATATATATATATATATATATGAATAATTTTTTACCCCGACCGGGACTCGAACCTAGGACTTATGATTACTAAGTCAAGGCGCTACCACTACACCATAGAAGGTTAAAAGGAACCCAACCTTATAGCTTATATCTGCTATACTTAGGAATGAACACATTCTAACTGAATGCCACTATGTTCATATTACAGATTCCCCAACCTCACTCGTGGCTTCATTTTAGCATTTAATTCAATTCCCAATCTCATTCGGGCCGTGAAATTATCAAATAAGAACATTACATATGTGAAAACATGAATCATTTTTTACCCCGACCGGGACTCGAACCTAGGACTTATGATTACTAAGTCAAGGCGCTACCACTACACCACATAAGGTTAAAAGGAACCCAACCTTATAGCTTATATCTGCTATACTTAGGAATGAACGCATTCTAACTGAATGCCACTATGTTCATATTACAGATTCCCCAACCTCACTCGTGGCTTCATTTTAGCATTTAATTCAATTCCCAATCTCATTCGGGCCGTGAAATTATCAAATAAGCACATTACATATGTGAAAACATGAATCATTTTTTACCCCGACCGGGAATCGAACCTAGGACTTATGATTACTAAGTCAAGGCGCTACCACTACACCACAGAAGGTTAAAAGGAACCCAACCTTATAGCTTATATCTGCTATACTTAGGAATGAACGCATTCTAACTGAATGCCACTATGTTCATATTACAAATTCCCCAACCTCACTCGTGGCTTCATTTTAGCATTTAATTCAATTCCCAATCTCATTCGGGCCGTGAAATTATCAAATAAGCACATTACATATGTGAAAACATGAAT
>JAXCGZ010002314.1:20000-62500 GCA_037179515.1 Halocaridina rubra | reverse complement strand
TATATATATATATATATATATATATATATATATATATATATATAACACACACGCACATACACTTTCACTACTTTCAACTTCTTACCTATAAGATCATAAAAAAAAAAAATTGACGGTGTAGTGGAGTAGCAATAAGGTACACTCACAGGTCATGAACACATCCAGAAGGCCTAAAAAGGATTTTTCACAGAAGTTAATTATTTTTGTTCCTCGTATATCTGGATTAAGGAGCGTGTTGCTGAAAAGAAACTCTCTAGCATGGAGAAGAGAAATGAGATTACGAAATACACGGAAAAAATTCGTATTAAGTCAAATGATATATAAAATTTCAAGCTCGGGTGAATTTTCTTGTCTATATGGCATGATAGGTGGTGCAATGTTGTAAACTTTTATTGTATATATTATTGCAAAAAGTATTTTAATTTGGCATGCGAAAAATTAAATTTTTAACCACAAACTTGCCTTTTCCTTAGCAAACATTACTTTTTTATCTATAAATTACATATTTTCGTTCCCAAAATGGCGTGCACTCTCCCAAAAATCGTTCGTTTTTTGTTCAATCGAAAAAAAAAATTAGTCTTTATCCTAAAACTTGCTATCTACAAGCCAAGAATTACTAGTTTATGTTTTTATTACTTTTGGATATCAAATGTTACTTTTGTACATCAAATGTTACTTTTTGGTTCCAAATTACCTTTTTCATCCCAAAAATTACTTTTTTCTTACAAAGAATTATTTTTTTTTCCATGAGAATACTTTTCACCATTAACATCTTTCACATACAATGCCAAAATTCTAAAACCTTTCATAAAAAACACACAATCAACAACGCAACATTTTTTTCGGGGTCATTATTAACAAAGTGAACCGTCAAATAGAAAAAATATGCATGAGAGAATAAGTTGACAAAAATATTTGGGTTCAGCTCAGCAAAGAGAAGATAACACCAGTTTTTTCTTTCTTTTCCTTTTGCATTGGTTTCATGAATACACAGTACTTCATTGGCCAGAGCAAGAAGGGTTTTCTAACCAGCCAAGAAGACTATGAGTGAAACTGACAACTTTTCCTTGCTTATAAAAATACTGAATACTAGTTTATGGTGATTGTGGTTATGCGGCTTTTCATAACTTATTTTTTTTAATATATTATCTTTTCTTATATCAAATTCCTGAGCCCTCTTATATTATTTTTTATTAACCTGAGATTCTGCGACAATACAAAATTGTAAGGAAGTTGCATTTCGTCTACTCGGTTATCAAAATCGGCAATGCACCCTTCAGAATAGAAGCCAAGCCTTGATTTATTTTTGCATAAAATTTTTAAATCCTTAAACCATAAATTTCTGTATCTGTGCCACATTAATTCTTAACTCCTATCAGTCTATAGATTGCACATAACTGGACTATATTACAGCCATTTTTGCAAGGCTGTTGTTGGAAAGAATATTACTGGACAGTCTAAGGCTTGCCTATCCTCGTGTTTAATGTCGTAATACATCTGCTCCCTCCAGATTATTACAACTTTTGCTGAAGGACCTTTACTTCCATTCCTTATAACTTTTAATATACGTACGATTCCTTGGTAAATATTCAAAGCCATTGTTTTCATAAGGACAGAGGTGATGAAGAGGGTTTCCTGAACAATCTTATGGTTGCCTACTCTCATGTTCAAGGTCGCAATACAGCAAGTTCCTGTTGTCCTATCATTTCCGTAGGTGGATTTACATTTAAAAGGATTCGATTTTTAACTTCAGGGAAGAAGAAAGGCTCAAATAAACACAGAGTGTGGTTGCTACAATCAGATACCTTCCTACACTAAGCACAGGTGGCTAAGTGATATTATTTCTAATCAGGGAACTAGAATGATTAAAATGTTACTAAAACTCAGTTTGTGCCTAATTTAACCAGGAGTGGTGATTTTTTTTCTTTGGCGTAAGAGATTAGTTGAAATCACTACAGAGTCAAACCATTTCCAATTAGTAGTTGTTATCAATGAAGAATATTCATGTTAATCAGTTTCAGCTATATCGAAATATTTCCATTATTCTAAATCTCTTTCAACACTCATAATCCGATATATTGTCATATATAACCATCCAAAAAGTCAACAGCCTCCTTCTATACTAAGTAATACATTAACATCGCAAGAGATTTAATACTTTACTGAGTCATAGTAAGTACCGTCCTTAAAGGCATTACTATTTATTTGCAATTACACAAATACGCATTGGAAATAGCATAAATATGATACTTTATCATTTCCCCCCATATTACAAACATTTAATCACACGTAAAACATATCATAGATTAATGATACATGGTACATATCATCCTTAAAACAGCAATACCAATTAGCAATTTTAAAAAAGCATTTGAAAAGAGTACAAATTGAATATTTTATAATTTCCCAGCATTCATTCTCGTAAATTGCTTTCCATAGTGTCAATTTTATAATTATAATTCAGTTCATATTTTAAAATATCCATCTTTACTCTTAAAAAAACAGATAAGTTAAGCGACGTTCAAAGAGATTTAGAGTATAAATTACATGTACAATGCATACATCAGTTCTGTATCTATAAGCATCATTTACCTAAACGGTGTTACTCAGGTACTGGAGAGGATTGGCATCACAAAGGAGGAAAAGGATGTTTTGTGTCAGGAAAGACACAGGAGTGGAGAAGAACTATCCCGACGAGTCTCGTGACGGTCAAGTATAATTTAAAACCCACCAAGTGTCGGGGAGAGCGGGAGAGTGAACAGAACCATAAGGTATGAAGAGAGAAGAAGACTACAGGACCCATTAATTAGTGAATTAAAGTGTAATAAATTCTACTTTCATTCCCTAACTTCATATATACATACCTTCTATGTCCCCATATATATATATATATATATATATATATATATAATATATATATATATATATATATATATATATATATATATATATATATATATATGAAATCAAGAGTATCATTCCTTCCCTCTATAGGTGAGTATATTATTCCATCCATCCATCCATTCATATATACATACAAATGTACATTCATACATGTACATTCATGCATTCACATACATAAATGCATACATGCATCCCTTCATACGTGCATGCGCACATATATAACCTCACATATACATACAAAAAACAATGAACATATAAGTACATAAAGAAACAAATGAAATTTAAAGCTAACCACCTCATGCGCAAATGGGAAAAAGTTGCCCACTAGACTGGGCTATATTCTTTCTTATTTCCGGCAGAATGGAGGGCGTGAGAACGCTAAAGGGCTATGAAAAGGAGGCACGAGGGAGGAAGGAAGGCAGTTTTAGCGGTTTCTTTCTTTACGTTTTTATTTATGTATACGTTTATTCATTTATCATTTTATTTATTCATTTATTTTTGTTCATATGAGTGTGATATCGGGACGGGTCAAAAATCTGCACTCACCACTAAAGGCCCGGGCACTAGAAATCATAAAGACTAAGGAAAAGAAAAGTGATATGGACAATGCAGAGATGAGGCAATGATACACAAAGGAAACGGACAGACTAAAAAAAAAGTACTGAGGGCCTAGTTATATGGACTATTAGGCCCTGAGACGACGATAGATCCGCTTTTTGAAGGAATATGTCATAAGAATTTGGAAAGACAGAAGGAGGAAGCGAGTTCCAGAGTCTTCAGGTAGATGGGAAGAAGCAGTCGCTGCACCAACCAATCTCCGAGCTACAAATCTGCACGCAGTACCTGTGAGACGAGGCCGCTTGGTGAGTGTTATGAGGCCTCGGCAGTGGGGGAGGGAGGCAACTCGCCAACTTATCATTGTAGTGATATATTTAGTAGTTTCATAAATTCTTGGCTTTTATTTATTTATATTTAACTTCCTTCTCATAATTTACTTATTTACTTAGGTATAAGTTAACTAGAGTTATGTTTTTGGAGCAATTTAAGGGTTTCTTTTCGTGCGATCAAGCGAAAAGGTTCAAGTTCTGTATTTTTACTAAAAACAATTTATTTTTCCTCTCACACCTTTCTGGAGGCGAAGAATATTATTATAGCAAGCTATCTTCATCTTTTGCTTATGCTGGCTCATATTATTTTCCTTTTTCATATTCTTCCACATTTATTAACACACAATTTTTTTTTCTTTTGAAGATCGATATCCTTCACCAAAAAAAATAAAATAAAATACTCAGTATTATATAAGTGTTATATTCAATTTCTTTTGTTTTTATACATATCTATAGAGCGTATTCCTCATTTCAGCATTTCATACACTTGGAAAATAATATGTATAATATATTGGTATGATCGTAGTAACCGTGGCTCAGGCGGTAGCATCCGCCACTTTGAGGCATCAGGTCGAGGGTCCGCACCATACCATGGTCTGAGATTAGCAAGGGCATGCACTTAGGGTAACGATTACATCTGCCAAAACAAGTCCTTCGCAAGAAGGCAGCCGTCCCAGCCCTTGATAGAAAAGGGAGTCCGTGACGTAAAACACGCTTTTAATACATTGATATAATCTTGACATTTTACCTTCAACTTCTTGCTACATACATTTCAGATAGATAATTCCTCAGTTCAGATTGTCATGCAGTGAAAGAATGATCTAGATAAAATACTGATATATAAGCCTGGTATTTTACCTCCCTCTATTTTTACATATATTTTGAATGACCCTTTTCACTTTAATATTTCGTACACTTCACCTATGATGTAAAGATATAATCCTGAGACTTTCCTTTGCATCCATATGATCATCTTGTGCAGTCCCATTTACTGAAAGATAATATAAACCTCTCTATGACATGGTCGAATAAACACATAATTTTATATGAAAACATGAAATATATTTTGCCCTTGGCCGGGAATCGAGCATTGGACACAATGTGCCAAGGCGCTACTGATTATGTGTTCTAGGTTAAAATCTAAGCCAGGCTCTATATGGTATATTTACGAATTTAACGAACGCTTAATATTATAGAAGTTTGTCACATATACCTATTTTTCCTCAATTGTACAATTATTCCAGTTCACTGTAGGTCCTTAGGGTTTTCAAATTACTAACAACCTTCAAAGTACCTAAACCACTACGAAAAAACGCATGAAGATATTCATGAAATAGTTCTATAAATCTCAAATCATTTCCGGTTTTTTTTTCTAATTGCTAGACTGTGACAGCTATAAATATTGTTTTTTTGTTTACTTAACCTAGCAGCTTATGATATAGATAAAAAGTTTCTTAATTGACCACACTCTTCTGTAAGCGATTCCAGCACACCTGACCTTTGTGCTTTACCTCTCTCTAACCCTTTGTCGTCGCCCTTGATATATCTAAGGCATTCGACAGAATGTGGCATAAGGCTCTGTTAGCCAAACTTCCTGCTTATGGTTTTATCCTTTATCTCAGTTCACTGATTTCCAGTTTTCTTTCTAACAGTGTTATATTTGTGGTTGTTGACGGCGAAACATGTAGCTCGTTTTCAGTAACAAGTGGTGTCTCACAGGGTTCTGTTCTTTTACCAACTCTATTCCTCTTCTTCATCAATGATCTTCTACAGTCTTTATCTTCCTCTCTTCTCTATGCATTTGCCGACGATTCTACCTCCATGCTTCCGACAACCTTCGTCTATAGCTAGAAATCAGTCTTGTATCGCTCTTTTTACCCTAAACTCCGATTTACTGAGAGTATCTAAGTGGTGCAGCCAAAATTTAATTAACTATAATACATCCAATGCACAGTTTCTGGCTCTTATTTATCTTTTTCTCTTCCTAATACCCCCAGTTGCCTTCAAAAATAGCAAAATTTATCCTCATATCTATTAACAAATTAAGAATTCAGCTAGCCTCTACCTTGTCTAGGAGGAGTCATATAATTCAAAATTTGAATACTGCCTCTAAGAAATTGGGAATTCTGGATCACTTTCGGTCTTCCTCTTTTCAGGTACTAAAAATGGATAAATGATTTGTTCCGTTCCTGCTTAAAATACTGTCCTCACATCTGGGACGCTTTTTCATAAAATTATCTTCTTGATAG
The DNA here is from genome assembly GCA_037179515.1 of Halocaridina rubra. Classification (NCBI taxonomy): domain Eukaryota; kingdom Metazoa; phylum Arthropoda; class Malacostraca; order Decapoda; family Atyidae; genus Halocaridina; species Halocaridina rubra. The sequence goes on along the minus strand of JAXCGZ010002314.1, from coordinate 56,460 downwards.
GGTTGAATCTAAAGCCATCAGATAATTAACAGTCCTTCTCTTACTTCTAAACTGGATTCTCTATCTCTTCGCCGAGGGCATCAGTCCTTTTTTTAAATCTCTATCAGTACTACATCCATCGCTGCTCTGATGTGTTGCCGAGTTGCATTCCTACCCCGCTGGCCCATTTAACACAAGCTACGTGGCCTCGTCATACAGGTATTGTGTGGAGATTTGTTGCTCAGGGATTGTTAGGTGCAATGGCTGCTTCTTTCCTTCCATCTCCAAACTTTGCAACCCTTATAAGCTTTTTTCCTTCAAAATAACTGATCTACGTCATCTCAGAGGCTAATCCTGCCAGATTGCTAGGTCTTCATTAATTAGAAAACTCTTTCAATCTCTTCTTTTCCTATTGCTTAAAATTTTATCTGTTCTGCCTTGTCCTTAAGCTGCTACTTTATTCGTGTCAATGTTTTCCTTGTGCACAGACCAAATGAGAGCAATTTTCTTTTTCTGTCTTGATGTTACACATTATATATATATATATATATATATATATATTATATATATATATATATAATATATATATATAATATATATATATATATATATATATATAATATATATATATATATATATATATATACTTGTGATTTGCAATATTTACTCATTTCTTAAAATCCACTCTATCAGATACCTCGGTATTCAAATGCCATAATCAGTGTAAAAAAGATGTTTCCTTTAACTTTCGATTCTCCGTATTAGTCCCATTCCTTTACACACGTCGCCATGCCAAGAAGCAGAAAACAATATTGGGAAGAACTGAAATATTGCATGTACCAAAAAAGAAGGAAAATAAGCAAGAACTAAGAAACCGTAGGTTTTAGCCTTTCCAGGTAAAAGCAAAATTTATAAAAAAAATAAAAAAATATGCATACAAAAATATCCTGAAAAACTGAAGACCGATATTGGCTACTTCAGACCTAAATGGACACGAACTTCGATGTTGGTAAAGTAATTCTTGCTTCCTCTTCCTTTCCAACAATACATACATCCCTCCATCCATCCATTCATGAATACATACATACATACATACATACATACATACATACATACATACATACATACATACATTCATACATACATACACACATACATACATACATACATACATGCAAGCATGCATGCATGCATACATACATACATACATAGAGACAGACAGACAGACAGACAGACAGACAGACAGATATACATACATACATACTGCGTACATATTTACATACGTACATATGCATGTATATGTATGCATGTATAATATACGTAAGTACATACGTGCATACGTATATACAGGCATATGCATGTATCTGTATGCATTTACATATATACGTAAGTACATACGTGCATATGTATATACAGGCATACATATATACCTACCGATATATACATACCTACCTACATACATAATAGTTTTAATATCCCTTGGAATGAGTAGTCAAGTCAAAGCACTCACACACTCACCAAAAGCCACTTGACCTCATCCCATCCATTTTAGATCTTTGAAGACGAATGGTTAGCAATGTAACTCTTACTTCTTTCTCAAATATTTTATCACATATGTATATGATGGCCATAGCTCCTCTTGTAAAGGTGATGGCCAAGTCAGAGCACATACTAATTCATTTGAAGGCCAATTCATCCCGTCTCATCACTTATGCTCCTATGGGATAAAATGTCACTATCACATTCATTAAACACGTAAACATTTTTTTAGCATATATTAAATACAGGTGCATCTAGTGACTGCAGGCTGAAGACTTAAAGAGATGAATTCGAACATATTTTTGCTCATATGAAGCAAAAAATAAATTATATTAAAAATGAGCACCAGACCTTATTCCTTCCCATACCTGAGTGCTAGAGAGCAAAACAAGTGAGAGGAATAATGACATCATATGAAAATAACCAAAATTATATGATTAGGATTTATCAGAATTAGGAAGTCATGACAATTTTAGTAATAAAATATAGAAACCCAAAGTAGTGTTTTCTTGTTTAAGGATAAATTACCCAATATCAAGCTTTCGCATTCCACTGAAAAAAAATTAAAGATACAAATGTACTTTCTTGTTGCGGAGTCTCTATCCATACTGTTGCGTTTGGTGTTTTTGCCTCAAGTAATGGATACGGCCTTGGCTCAGCACCTCCACTGCCTCCACCAAGTATTAAAGGATTATTTCTTACCTGAGATCTATCCCTTGATTGAAGGCTATCAATTGAGCTGTATCATCAGCATCATCCCCACCTCTATCTCTCCATCCCAGCAAAAGGAGTCTGACTGATAACATTATTCAGCATTATAATATCTGATCACATTTACTTTTTCATATTATTAGCCATCGAATAAATCTTCATAATTGTAGCAAAGTGCATCATAGCTTTACATCAGATGACTGTCTTATTATGAAAATCCTGAGAAATAAAACAGGATTAGCTATTATTGGGATAACGAATAATATCAATAGCCAAAACTCCTTTTGATGGGAAGGAGATAGAGGTGGGGGTAATGATGATGACACAGATCTATAGAGCACCTAAGATATAATCCTTTAATACCCGTTGTCAACCTAACCTCACCTGGAGGCGACGGAGGTGCGGAGCCAAGGCGTTTTCTTCGCTAGAGGCAACAACACCAAGGACATGAGTCGAAGCAGAACTCTGACATGAGAGGACATCTGTCTGTATCTTGAACATGTTTTCAATGGGTATAAAGCTAGACATTGTAAAAGTAAATCATTAAACACAAAAACTCGCATGTGGGTTTCTATATTCTATTAAGATTTTCTATATATGGATACTGGCAGATTTCTTAAATGCACAGCAACAAACAACGTCATTTGTAACCAAAATAATGAAGTGTAATTTCAGATTTCTTTATTATTATTATTCTATATTACAATGTTTTCATCTTTCTTTCCCTGGGGTGGCGGGTCAACAATAGAGTCTCCGGATTCCGCAGTGTGTTGTAAAAGTCAACTAATTGAGGCTGAGCGATTGGACCGGGTGTATTCTACTTTTGTGTTTTCCTCCCGTATTTTTTGCTGTTTTAAATATCATTCAATTACGTATGGTACAGTGAATATAAACTTTTATATATATATATATATATATATATATATATATATATATATATATATATATATATATATATATATATATATATATATATATATATATATATATATATATATATATATATATATATATATATATATATATATATATATATATATATATATATATATATATATATATATATATATATATATATATATATATATATATATATGTGTATATGTGTATATGATATATATATATATATATATATATATATATATATATATATATATATATATATATATATATATATATATATATCCTGTGCCCTGTGGGGCGGGCACAATATCAAAGAATAGCCTCACCGTATTCCCTGCGTGTCGTAAAAGGCGACTAAAAGTGGACGGGGCGGGGGGACTGGGAATTCCCCCCCTTGTACCAACCTCCTGTGAGACGTCAAAGAAGAAGGGGAGTGGGGGGGAGAATAACTTCTCCCCAAACTGTTTTCCTTTTTTGATGTCGGCTACCCCCCAATTTAAGGGGGAAACAGCCAAGGTATATGTATGTATGTATGAAAATACTCGAGTTTTTACGTTGATTCGTCCACCTTCTTAAAAGGTGGATTATGACCTGTGTGCATACTGTAGATAGCGATGCTACAAACTATTTATGAGTTGTATATTTGGTTCATGCACTTTTGCTTAAAATATTTGTCAGTGGTTCCGGACTTGCTTCGAATTATTGACGTTCCACATGGCTCTAAGCTCAGAGTGAAAAAGATTGGAATTATTGCTGACGCTGTAGAGTTGACAGATACTAATCCATGCAGCTAATTTACAAATGTCCTTACAATGTTCGTTTTGTCATTAATTTCTTTACCTTAAAATTTAACTTTTCTTTCTCTTCCTCCTGCCAATTACACTGAAATATTCTTCGTTTAGGTAGTTTTGCATTCCTAATTTTACATAATCAAACGATGACCATTACTCGTACTGTGTATTCTATCTCATTTAACGCTTTTTTTTTCCAACAGAGTGCTTTTATTATCTCATGAAAATTTGTGCTCTTAATCTAAAATAGACTTTGGGGTTCTTCTTCTTCTTCTTCTTCTTCTTCTTCTTCTTCTTCTTCTTCTTCTTCTTCTTCTTCTTCTTCTTCTTCTTCTTCTTCTTCTTCTTCTTCTTCTTCTTCTAAATGTTCGAATTAAAAGGGGTTTTAGTACTATCAAACATTGTCATGCAAAGTATGTGCATTCCAAGTTACACAATCCAATATACTGATATGGGGACGACAAACTGCATATATAAACGTTGTCCTAAAAGTTTATGAGAGAAACTTATGGATGTTTCATAATCTGTTCAAAGAAGAACAATAGTTCAGAAAGTAACTTTTGTGAAGAAAAAAAATCATATTCTGCACAGTAACTTTTCTGGAAAAAGACATAAATGCCACATCACAGAAACTTATGTGGGAAAACTTACAGCACAGTAACCATTGGGACACCCTGTGTACGTAAAGGAGCATCTTTCGAGGGACATTAAACTCGAGTATATATATCTTTTAGCCTCACCAGATTACAATAAAGCCAGAGCACAATAAATCAGGCAGTTAATCTCCTCTCTGCCACAGAGCATCAGGAAGCAGAGGAAGCCGTTGTGTATTTCTCTGCAGTTTTCCCCCCGCCAGGAAAATAATGCGTAGGACACGAAGACCATCTGTCTTGCAGTCTACAGTTAAGGAAAGATGGACGACCACCATAAATAATGCCTGCTGGGAAGTATCTTCTCTCTCTCTCTCTCTCTCTCTCTCTCTCTCTCTCTCTCTCTCTCTCTCTCTCTCTCTCTCTCTCTCTCTCTCTCTCTCTCTCTCTCTCTCTCTCTCTCTCTCTTCCATTGAATACGTAACTGGTACACTGAGTCTTGCTTTTCTAAATCTTGATGCCCCGTTGAGTCTACTTTCTTATATCTGCTTCTTGACATTAATTCACCCTTCTTCTGAACAGATAACAGCTATATGTCTTTTTTTTTTTTTAATCTTGAAGCCTTACTGGTTCTGTTTTCTGTGAACTGTTTCTTGACCTCAGTTCTTCTTCTTCTGAATAGTATATATATATATATATATATATATATATATATATATATATATATATATATATATATATATATATATATATATATATATATATATATATATATATATAAATCTTAATGTCTAAGCTGGGTCTGAATTCTAATAGTTGATTTTTAATTTTCATTTCTGTCTAATGAGAACAATCCTCTATCAATCTTCTGAATACTTTATTAATATGTCTTTAATCTTTTTTTGAACATTGACGCCTTGCTAGCTTTTTTTATATATGTTTCTTTACATCTAATTTCCTCGTCTTCTAAATACCTTCTATTATACAAGTTTCTCAATTTTTTAAAGGCTCTATGGCACAATACACAGTTAGTTTTCCTGAAACTCGGTTGTTTTTTAAGATGTAATGTCTACGACAAAGGCTTGTTTGCATACCAAAAATCATATCTATTTATGATTATGTATAATTTCATTCTAAAAGTTATATATATATATATATATATATATATATATATATATATATATATATATATATATATATATATATATATATATATATATATATATATATATATCTGATGAATATATGGCATCACAACAGCTGCTCCTTTAAGAAGCATTAATAAATCAGACAGTCTATCGACTAGCAGCTGGAAGCAGTACATCATATTATATTAGACAGATATAAAATTTATACCAGAATATAAAGGAGAATATCTTTACATTTCTTCCTTAATTTCTACCGGCTTTTTACTAACTTTAACTGTAACCAAAGTTCTCAGTGAGCCACATTCATTCAAACAGTCATGACATTTATACCTAAAAGAGCGAGGTGAATGTGAGTAGAATGAAAATTTTTATATCTTTGTGGTTTTTAGACTACAAACGTCATCTTAAAACGCCTTTTTTTTATTAATTTCCCTAAGTATATCGCATTCTATTATACGAAATTATAATTTATGCTCAAATTAGAAAGGTGAATAGTTGTATATATTTGCAGTGTAATCAATTTTTCATCCCATTTTAAAAATGCTTATCCTATGATTAAAAATATTTAGCAAAGTACGACGCCATATAAATATCTACTATCCTTACAGCTACCTTTACGATGCCGCATAAATATTTACTATCCATATCGCTACCTATTTGTTGCAGTTTAAATATTTACTATCCTTACCGATCCTTGTACGGTGCCGTGTAAATATTGACCATTCCTATCGCTACCTGTAAGGTCCCGCGCAAATATTCACTATCCAAATCGCTCCCTATACGGTATCTTATAAATATTTACTATCCCTATCGCTACATATATCGATACCTGTACGGTGCCGTATAATTATATACTATCCCTATCGCAACCTATATGATGCCTATAGAGACTTGCTATATCCCTATTTGCACGGTGTCGTGTAAATACATGCTATCCCTATCACTACCTATACGATGACATATAAGTATTTACTATCCTGATCGCTACCTGTGCGGTGCCGTGCGAATATTTACTATCCCACAACCGGTATGGCGCCGTATGAATATTTACTATCCATATCAATACTTGTAGTGCCATTTTACTATTCCTATCACTACCTATACGGTTCCGAGGAAATATTTGCCATTACTCTTGCTACCTGCACGGTACCGTATAAATAATTACTTTCTCCATCGATATATATACATGCCGTATTTACTAAATGTCTACTTCAGTCTCTCAAATTTCTGGGTTATTTAATAAATCAGTTTAGTTATTCATGTTTTGTACATGCATACATCATATTGACATTAAGATAGAATACGAACGTAACCTTAGCTTGCAAGTGCCATTTTTTTACAGTTACACAAAATACACAAAATATCTATCCTATACAAGGGCCATGAATCCCCCTTGCAGTAAGATGGCCAAATTTCATCGACTGTTATGACAGGCAGAACGCGAATGCCGTTCCCCTGTCCTTCAACCCAGGAGAAAGGAAGAAGGAATTACAGAGCAAAAGAGAGATAGAGAGAGGATATGGGAGGCAGAGGAGAGCTCAACTCTTAACTTAGGTGGATAAAAAGTAAGAATTACAGAGCAAAAGAGAGATAGAGAGAGGACATGGATGGCAGAGGACGCTCAACACTTCACTTAGGTGGATTTATACAAAATAAACTATACAAAAATACTAACAACATAAACTCTCTGTAAACAGCTATTTAAGCAGACTGTTGAAATATACACTTATACATATGCAAACGAACAACACACACGTACGCTAAAGCAAACACAGTAGCAACTACAACCACAGAATTGGACTAATGAAAAAAAATGAGAGTAACACGTCTAAAACTGAAAAAAAAAAACTATAACGTGAGGAGAAAATTAATCGTACTTTTTATATTAGGCAAAAGTAACAACGTAAGCATTATTGTCATGCAAGAGAGAAACCCCACTACATCAGCCATATAAAACTAAATGAAATAAAACAATAACATTATTAATAAGCTAAAACAAAAGCAATAAGCAATGAATAGGATTATTTTTATTTTCATGCAAAAAGGAAACTCGATTACATGAACTATTCAAAAGTAAGTAAAAGAAGACAGTATTATCTAAAAGAGAAAAAGATCATTTTAAACAAAATAAAATAATCACAAATTATATAAAAGTAGCAAAGCAAGGAAGAGATTACTTCTCAGATTATGATACTCAAAGCATGAACTACATAAAACAAATGACATAAATAATATTAAATAAAGGAAAATAAGGATAAAATAATAAAAATCTAAGACTGAGACACAACAAAAGTATTGATAAAAATATCTTAAATGAAAAAAAAGGAACAACTGAAGAAAGGAGTTATCTTTCTACGAATTACATCAAATAAATTAAATGAAAGAAAAGGAACAACTGAAGAAAGGGGTTATCTTTCTACGAACTACATCAAATAAATTAAAGAAAGAAAAGGAACAACTGAAGAAAGGGGTTATCTTTCTACGAACTACATCAAATAAATTAAAGAAAGAAAAGGAACAACTGAAGAAAGGGGTTATCTTTCTACGAACTACATCAAATAAATTAAAGTAAGAAAAGGAACAACTGAAGAAAGGGGTTATCTTTCTACGAACTACATCAAATAAATTAAAGAAAGAAAAGGAACAACTGAAGAAAGGGGTTATCTTTCTACGAACTACATCAAGTAGATTGAAGAAAGAAAAGGAACAACTGAAGAAAGGGGTTATCTTTCTACGAACTACATCAAATAAATTAAATGAAAGAAAAGGAACAACTGAAGAAAGGGGTTATCTTTCTACGAACTACATCAAGTAGATTGAAGAAAGAAAAGGAACAACTGAAGAAAGGGGTTATCTTTCTACGAACTACATCAAATAAATTAAATAAAGAAATATTAAATAAAAAAGAAAAGAAGAGACGTGGTCCCTAAAGAAAGCAATGGACAAGTCACCTGCTTTTAGAGAAGAAAAGAATTCCGTGTTGGAGCAATTTGCCTTGACATTGATGCATCATTCTTCTTCTTCTTCTACTTTTTCTGTTCCTCCTAAAAATTACTCTCTTCTCCTCCTTTCCTTCCTCTTTTTCTTCTTCTTTTTCTCCCTCACCATAATACTTTTTTCCTCTCTCTCTCTTTCTCTCTCCCCCATTTTTTGTCTTCTTCACCTTCCTTTTTTTCTTCTTCTCCCCCATCCTTCTCCTTTACTGTCATGTATATTATTTGCTTCTTCTTCTTCTTCTTCTTCTTCTTCTTCTTCTTCTTCTCTTTTCCTCTTTTTCCTCCTCATTTTACTCTTCCTTGTTCTACTCCTCCCCGCACTGTACTTTATTTGGCATACCATCTATATCTATTATCGTTCACCTTCTTCTGCATTGCTTTCTCTCTTCCTCCTTTTCTTAATCTACTAGTTTTTACACTTCTTCCCTTTCGATGTTATCTAGTACTCCATTTTTTCTCCTTCTCCTTTCCCTCTTCCTCTTTCTCCTTTTTCTTCTCCTTTTCCTTTCCCTTTTCCTCTTCCTCCTTTTTCTTCTCCTTTCGCTTTCCCTTTTCCTCTTCCTCCTTTTTTCTTTTCCTTTTCCTTTCCCTTTTCCTCTTCCTCCTTTTTCTTCTCCTTTTGCTTTCCCTTTTCCTCTTCCTCCTTTTTTCTTTTCCTTTTCCTTTCCCTTTTCCTCTTCCTCCTTTTTCTTCTCCTTTTGCTTTCCTTTTTCCTCTTCCTCCTTTTTTCTTTTCCTTTTCCTTTCCCTTTTCCTCTTCCTCCTTTTTCTTCTCTTTTTCCTTATCCGCCTCTCTCTTATTTCGCTTCTTGTCCGCCTCCATTTTCGTCTCCTTCTCCTCTTTTTCCAGGTGCTTTTCCATGTCTCTTACCCCACCTTCTCCTTTTTCTTCTTTTCCTCCTCCTCTTCTTCCTTCACCGTTTTCTTTAAGTTATTCTTCAGTGCTTATTCTTCTGCTACTTTTTCTTCTCTTCATCCTCCTTCTAATGTCTTCTTCCCCTTCTCTTTTTCTCTTTGTCTTTTTCCTCTCCTGCTTCTCCTCCTCCACCTTCTCTTCTCATTCTTCTGTCCCCTCTACCTCATTGCTGTTATTTCTTTTTCTTGTCCTTCTCCTTTTCATCTATTTTCCTCTTTTTTCTACTTAATTTCTATTTATTTTCTTTATGATTCTCGTCATTTTTCCTAGTTCTCCTCTTTTTTATTCTACTTCTCCTTCAATTCCATTTTCTTTTCCTTGTTTTAAAGTTTACAATTGTTTTTATTTTCTCTTTTCCTCCTTTTTATTTTCCTGTTGATTCTACACTTATTTCATTATTTTCTGTTCCTTCTCTTCCTTTTACTGCTTCTTCTGCTCCTTTTTCTTCTTCTCCTCCTTTCTTTTTCTTCCCTTTCTTCTCCTCCTTTCATTTTCTTCTTCATTTTTTCACTTCTCCTCCTATTCATACTACCTCTCTTCGTCATTCTCTTCCTTCTTCTTCACCTTCTTTATCCTCAGTAGAACAAAAACTAAATGAATGATAAAAAAAAAACCGTTTCGCTTAAACATTAATAAAAAATAAAAAAAAATCAACATCAAAGCTGAAACACAACTTATATTAATTTTTGAGACCTAGTTCAAGGTCAAATGTGCCGTGAGCTCATTTATAATTTTCCTGATTTTTTTCAATTAAACTGTATCTAGTTGGATCCAAGTAGTGGTCATCGTGGCTCAAGCGGTAGCGTCCGCGACTCTGAAGCGTCAGGTCGAGGTTTCGCGCCCCGTCATGGTCTGAGGTTAGAAAGGGCATGCCCTCAGGGTAACGATTACATCTGCCAAAACAAGTCCTTCGCAACCGGAACAAACAAACAAGCTAGTTGGATCCAAGTAGAGCACAGTAATTATACCATAATTATAAGCTAAGTGTAAAAATCACGCATTTTCTGATATATTACAGTAACCTGAATATCAAATGCTTCCTAAGCAAGGGGGGGAGGTCAGAGTAATTTTGATTTTAAATAATTCATAGGCAATATTTAAACTAAAAACGCCTTCTTTCAATTTGCTTAAAGGTTGAAAGAAATTCTGCAAAAAACTGGAAGAGAGTGTCTAACAAACCACTAGAGGAAGCGTAACAGTAAAAAAAATAGTAATGAACCACTGTTCTACATAGAGCATTGAAATATTTTTAATTTAAAATTCTCGTAAGAGAAAACCTTTACCACGCACGTGGCATGAGTGTCGAATGAGAATGACCCTCGGTTGAGAACTACTCTGGATATATAACATAAGACGTCATGAATATATTTTTTTTATGAGTGTGACACCGGGACACGCAAGAAAATTGCTCGCCTCAGGATAAAGCACTAAGAAAACATTAAGATGAAGAAAAGTAGAAGCTTAAGGACGAGACAAAAAAAATGGAACCATACACATTAGTAAAAGGACAAGCTGAAAGCATAGTCGAATATTTAGGACCTAAAACTATGGTAGGAATAGACCATGAGATGAATATAAACTTGATTCTTTTTTTAAGGAAGATACGTTATAACAATTAGGAGAGACAGAAGGAGGAAGCGTGTTCCAGAGACTGGAAGTGGATGGGAAGAAGTAGTCGCTGCACCGACCAATTCGCGAGCTACAAATCTCCACACAGTACCGTCGAAATAAGGTCACTCAGCGTGTGTTAGGTGGCCTCAGCAGTGGGGGAGGGATGCAATTCGCCAACTCATTAGAGCAGCATTAGAAGTAAAATCGATAGAAAAGACAAAGGGATTATCCCTTACAACAAAGAGAAAGACAATCCAGATTAAAAGTAAAAGAAGGGTCATTGATGACCCTGATTGTCTTAGATTCAAACCTATCAAGGAGATCAGTATAAGAAGAAGAATTATTCTAAGCAGGGACGGAAAAGACCTGTATAGACATTAAGTAGCTGGAAAGAGGAAAAGTGATGACGAAAACGAGACAGAAACCCCAATATTTTGGATGTAGATGTAGAAATTTGGATTATGTGACTCCTCCAATACAAGTTAGATGATATATGGATTCCTAATATGCGAAAAGAATTAAGAGAGTAAATTTCGTTAAGTTTGGGGATAATAGGACTCTCAGGAAGAAAAGAAATTAAAGAGATAGACAAAAATTCTGTCTTGAAGGCATTAGAATTAGCTAAATTCCAAGTGACCCAATCAGATACCCACTGCAAATCGGAGCTGAGAGTACAAGAAAGTGATACACGAGACTGATCGTGAGTAACAGAGAGAGCAAGGGCCTCACTTCTTCCCACATAAATGTGAGATCAATGAACCACTCAGTGTGGTGTACATTGAAATCATCAATATAGTGAACTTCAGCATGTGGGTGAGATAATAGCAAGGAATCATTGAAAGAGGACAGACATTCAAAGAAGAGCAAAAAGAGAGTGGAGTTAGGAGAGCAGTAGCAGAAGTAAAGAAAACTAGTGGTAGTGGAAAAAATAGATATTCAGCCAGAAAACACCATAGTCAAGATATTTAAACTCCATGACCCTTGCAATAGGAGTGTTAGTGATGCAGTAGGCACAAACCCCACCTTTGGAACGGAAACTAGAATACAGGTTATAGTGAGACATTTGAAATGGATCAGGAAAAGCATGGCTAGGATACTGGATTTCAGAGATAAGGAGGAGGTTAGGGAGGGATGTAGCCAAGTGCTGTTCCACAGACCAAAGATTGGAGTTAAGACCACGAATGTTAGAAAAGTGAAGATTGAAAGAAACAGATCTATCATGAAGTGCAAGGCTAAGGGCAGAACCATTACTTCCACCAAGCGTGTCTACCTTCACGCCAATAGTGGAGTCAACACGATCCCCAGAGATTCTTAACACCCCGCTATGCCGGGTTCTGGGGGCCATAAGCTGTGGACCTTCCATAATTAAAGCAAAGTGAGGAAAAAAAGAGCAATAAAAAATAACAGACATAAGGAGTATTGTGGCTTGTCAAATGTAATGGGATAGTAAGAGATGTGTAACGAAGACGCCAGCATATTTGGTGTAGATGTAGGCATAAGGAAGGAATCGTACCTAAAGGAAGACTTATCCTGGAGCTGTCTAGGCCAGTCCTAGTTAAGTCTATAATACATTCAGTCGTAGTAATTCAACGGGTGGCTGGTCCATATCCAACGTATTTCCCATCGACAATAGGCCTAACAAGCCACTGGTGTACGATGCTTTTGATAAGGAAGAGAAAATAAATAACGATCCATGAACGATGTATCGTTATATTTGATAGATTTAGCCTACCAGGCGCATGGGAAAAGGATGATGATCGTAAAATATTTTTCAGAATAATGAACTCGATTATGGGGCTCTGTATAGCAATATATTATTTGCCATTTTGTATCAATCCCAGAATAGGGATATGATGAACGACAATCCCAGATGAACCACAGGTGTTCATAATTTATTGCTTGGTTAAGTTAGGATAGCTTAATCTAGCCTTACCTAACCTACCTGAAGTTTAAACATTTTAGCTAGTATTAATTCTTTGTGTTCAACCTCCATCCCAGATTAAGTACCTACCTTTCGCCTCAATTCTAGATTAAGCACCTTAAAAATGATTAGGTGCCTATTCTGGAGCTGATCCGACTACATTAAAGTGCAGAACTAAAGCAAAGTCATATTCAAGCCTATTATCTGAGCACAAAATCGCATGGAATAAAAAAAAAAATTACAAAAAAATAAAAAGTTTAGGAACCATAATCTGGGCTGTAACATTCGTCAAAAAAGTGAAGCTATCAGTATATAAAGAAAAAAAATATATTTCTTTTGACAAAAAAGGGGAAAATATGCTCAATATTAAATCAATCGGACTGGTATTTACTCTGTTACACTCTTAAAGTCCAACTAGTGGGGGAGAAAGCTTATTCAATATGGCCCATGTCCCATGGCCTGATCAATGGGGAGGGTTGGTAATATGAAGGGCATCAGCCATTAAAACTCTGAGCCAAATCCAACACTAGTTACAAGGAGGCTAGTAACAAGACACGGGGAAGGGTGTAACATTTACCGAAGCAACTGAAGAAAGGTCACCTCCGAACTAATCAATGGAGAAGCAGTATACATTATTTCTCCATTCAGGTATGAGGTCGGCACCTCCCAGTTAGGGAATGGGGGAGTTACTATAATTATAACTAGGTTAAGTTATATTTGATTTGATTAGTTAGCTTAGTCAGGTTAGCAAAATTGGAGATAGAGGAACTAACAGTAGCCGAACGTGCACTTTCTACAGCTTATGTTAATATTCAAAGATATTCTATGGGTACTGGCCACACTGAATGCGATTTGCCGGGAAGGTAGAAGTTAGAAGGTTGCCTAGGGGGTGAGTGCAAAGAACTGAATCATATTATCAAATACGAGTGGCCATACTGGTTACAGCCGCATCCTGCGTGGCCATTTGCTTTAGGTAACCTGTATTGGCTCTTCTCTCTCACTCTCTTGAGAATCCACAACTCTTTATCCACCAAGCAAGTCCTGATTAGTGTGGCAGTACTCTAACAAGCAAATTAAAATCAAAACTAATATCCCTGCAGCAGACACTTTTTATATGAATTAATATTCAGACAACGAAAGTATAGGTAAGAGTATTCCAACTCTTTCAGGAAAATAATGACTCACAAATTACTTGATTTTGCTGTTATTTTTTTTTCCTTAAACATTTCCTTAAGAAGTTTTTTCCTTAAGATTATTAAACAGAAGTTTCTGGAATTATAAAGTAGCGACGCATTATCGAACATAATATATATATATATATATATATATATATATATATATATATATATATATATATATATATATATATATATATGAAGGAAGAGAATCTCCTGACATCTAGTATTCACAAAAGGCATCGGAGAAAACTGTAGCGTATACATACATACATATATATATATATATATATATATATATATATATATATATATATATATATATATATATATATATATATATATATATATATATATATATATATATATATATATAACCAGTAAGTTCAAATAATATATATATATATATATATATATATATATATATATATATATATATATATTAATTTATCTTACTGCTTATACCACCCTTCTTTAAATCTTATGGGAAGGAAAGCGAGAGAGAGAGAGAGAGAGAGAGAGAGAGAGAGAGAGAGAGAGAGAGAGAGAGAGAGAGAGAGAGAGAGAGAGAGAGAGAGAGAGAGAGAGAGAGAGAGAGAGAGAGAGCTGAAAAATTACAATGAGACACCATTTTTCATTTATGGAACATAAGCCAGTGAGTCACTTTGTCAGAGAGCGCGGGAGTATCCCATCTTTACCCGGGTAATACCTCTCACCAGTCTGATATTTACACTCAGGAATAATATTTTAGATTCAAAATAAGACATGCTAAAATAGGAATGGAACCTTCTTACGTAACTGAATTACTTAATCTTTTGTCTCATAATGATAATTTTTTCACTGTTATTTTCACCAAACGTGCATATAAACACAGGATATGATGTATGTCCTTTATTAAATATGTGTGGATAGCAATCTATCATTCCATCGAAGTTCCGTATCTCCAAGGATTCTAAAATCCAACCCAGATATACTTTTTTTTTTTTTCATTACGCTATGGAGATATCTCCTGGTGAGATTTTCGTTTTGGAACGTATGTTGCTTTATAAGACTCCTTCCATTCGTTTACTGAAGTGCCCAAAAGAGACTGAAAATATGGTAAGATAGTTATAAGTGATAATGCAATAGTAGCGGACAATATTGTAATCATTAACTGCATAAGCGAAAAGAATCTTCTGCATGTCCAACTTGTTGAGACACACGTGATTCTGATATGATTAATCAACTACGATTTATTATTGACAGAGACATACAGATAATAGAGAATTTTTTTTTAATAAACTGAATATTTCAGGCGGTAATAGAAGGAGGAAAATGGACAATTCTATTATATAATATAACTCGTAAAACAAAAATCTAAGCCAAAAATACATAAAAAAATATAAACACAAAACATATGAATGCAGAGATGCACAAACGCATTAAGACTCTTCTGACAGTTTCAAAGAAAATGTGACAATTATTGTGTCAGAACAAACACACACACACACACACACACACACACACACACACACACACACACACACACACACACACACACACAATCAACCAATAACTCGCATATTTTATATGCGATAGCATAATCGTATTTTTCGATGCATGTGTGTTTGTATCTATATACATACGTGCTTATATATATATATATATATATATATATATATATATATATATATATATATATATATATATATATATATATATATATATATATGTGTGTGTGTATGTATGTATGTATGTATGTATGTACGTACGTATGTATGTATGTATGTATGTATGTATGTATGTATGTATGTATGTATGTATGTATGTATGTACGTAGGTACGTACGTACGTACGTACGTATGTATGATGTATGTGATTACCTAATTGTGATTACCTAATTGTATGTATGTATGTATGTATGTATGTATGTATGTGATTACCTAATTGTGTTTACGGGAAAGAGCCCAAAGCTCGTATCTTCCCGTCTCCTCATCGGTTCCATTTTTAGACTTAGTGATACTTATCATACCTGTCCTTAAAACTATGGATTGAGGTAGCATTAACTACCTCCTCGCTTAGCGAATTCCAATTATCAACTACTCTTACACTGAAAAAGTATTTCCTTACATCCTGCAAACAAGTTTTCTTCCGAAGCTTCAAACTATGACCTCTAGTTCTAGAGCCAGCCATATCGAAATATCGATCCCTATCCACTCTATCATAACCATGAAGGAATTTAAAGACTGTCACCATATCCCCCCTTACTCTTCTAGCTTCGTATGTATGTATGTATGTATGTATGTATGTACCTGTATTTCACATATGTTTCAAAGTTTTATTCTGTAAGGAACGGTGGCCGCCGTGGTCGGGTTGTAGCCAACTCGACTGTGTGTGTGTGTGTGTGTGTGTGTGTGTGTGTGTGTGTGTGTGTGTGTGTGTGTGTGTGTGTGTGTGTGTGTGTGTGTGTGTGTGGTGTGTGTGTGTGTGTGTGTGTGTGTGTGTGTGTGTGTGTGTGTGTTTGTGTGTGTAAGTAAGAGTTGGTTTTGCATCAGAAAGGTCTGTAAATGTTATACAAGGTTTTAAGACAGCATGTGTCAGACATCTTTGAAAAATTGCATAGTGAGATCTCTCTGTGAAATACAGGTTTCTTGGCCGTAAATGATTCTCAGCATGACGTCCATTGTGCCTTAGTAGCTGAACTCTCGACGGTCATCCTTCATCGATAGGGTAAGGAACTTTCTTTGACGAAAACGAATCGCATGAGAAAAGAAACCTCTGCCTCAATGCAATTTTGCAAAGGAGATATATGTATCAAGCAGTTTGCAAACTTTGGGTAAAAGTTGCATTCCTCTCTGATGCTGAGCCAACATCTATGTCTGCCTGCCTGCCTGCCTGCCTGCCGGTATGCATGTATGTATGTATGTATGTATGTATGTATGTATGTATGTATGTATGTATGTATGTATGTATGTATGTATGTATGTATGTATGTATGTATGTATGTATGTATGTACGTATGTATGTATGTATGCATGCATGCATGCATGTATGCATGCATGCATGCATGCATGTATGTATGTATGTATGTATGTATGTATGTATGTATGTATGTATGTATGTATGTATGTATGTATGTATGTATGTATGTATGTATGTATGTATGTATGTATGTACGTACGTATGTATGTATGTATGTATGTATGTATGTATGTATGTATGTATGTATGTATGTACGTAGGTACGTACGTACGTACGTACGTATGTATGATGTATGTGATTACCTAATTGTGATTACCTAATTGTATGTATGTATGTATGTATGTATGTGATTACCTAATTGTGTTTACGGGAAAGAGCCCAAAGCTCGTATCTTCCCGTCTCCTGATCGGTTCCATTTTTAGACTTAGTGATACTTATCATACCTGTCCTTAAAACTATGGATTGAGGTAGCATTAACTACCTCCTCGCTTAGCGAATTCCAATTATCAACTACTCTTACACTGAAAAAGTATTTCCTTACATCCTGCAAACAAGTTTTCTTCCGAAGCTTCAAACTATGACCTCTAGTTCTAGAGCCAGCCATATCGAAATATCGATCCCTATCCACTCTATCATAACCATGAAGGAATTTAAAGACTGTCACCATATCCCCCCTTACTCTTCTAGCTTCGTATGTATGTATGTATGTATGTATGTATGTACCTGTATTTCACATATGTTTCAAAGTTTTATTCTGTAAGGAACGGTGGCCGCCGTGGTCGGGTTGTAGCCAACTCGACTTTGATTCGCTAGATCGTCGGTTTGAGACCCACCACGGTCTGAAGTCAGAAAGGGAATTCACTCAGGATAACGGATACTGCCACAACCAAACTTCTTCGAAAGAAGGCACCGTCCTAGACCTTAAAAGGCAAAGAGAGTCCGTCACTTAAAACCAGATCATCATTCTCTATAGAATTTATACCTTCCATCCAAGTTTTACACCGAGAATGCTGGATATGAAACTTCACATGTTGACTTTGTTGGAAAATCGTAAGTCGAGAGCAAAAATGGAAACAGGAGTATTATTTGTATTCTTTCCTTTCATTTCATTTGTACTATTATATTATATATTTATAGTATATTGGTGTTTGCCACGCAAGCAACAAGAGACCAGAAAAATCTCGACTGAAGAAAAATATCCTTGCGACTACAGAGGCAACTATTATCCAGAGGGCCCAAAGCCCTTACCGGATGTGGAAAAAGATTTACTTCTAGATAAATGGCAAAGGCGATACTTGGGTATCGGAAGTAAAAATAATCCAGAGGGCCCAAAGCCCTTACCGGATGTGGAGAAAGATTTATTTCTAGATAAATGGAAAAGACGATACTTGAGTACTGGAAGTAAAAAACTCCAGAATCAGCAAGCCAAGAACATAATTGCCAGGGCAACGATCAAAGATGAAAATGAGAACGGGAGATATCTTTGCGACTACAGAGCCGGCTATAATCCAAGAGGACCGAAGAAATCGCCGGATGAGGAGCAAGACTTATTAATAAAGAAAGCGCAGAGAAGATACTTCACTTTTGGGAAGAAAAGGCGTCAGAGTTACCATGCAAAGGACAATATAGCCTGGCCAATAATCAATAATGAAAATGATAACTGGAGACAAGCTTGCTACTACAGGAGTAGCTATAATAGGGAAGAACCAAGGACCTCGCCGGATGAGGAAAAAAAGTTACTTATAGAGAGAGGGCAAAGAAGTATAAGTAATAAATGGCTCCAAAGTCAGGATATAAAAGACGATATTGCCGAGACACTGATCAATGGTGAAAATGAAAACTGGAGAAATCCTGGCTACTACAGAGGCAGAAAAAATTCAGAAGGACGGATGACCTCGCCGGATGAGGAAGAGCAGTTACTTAGTACCAGAGGGCAAAGAAGGTACTTGAGTATAGGGAATAAATGGCTCCAGAGTCAGCGTACACAGAACGAAAGTCCTCGAACACCGATCAATGATGAAAATAAAAACTGGGAATGCCGGATAAACCCTGATAACGTTTCTCATAAGTACTTGACTTCGCTTTACAGTCAGATAATTGCATTAACGGAGAAAATAAAAGTTAAAGATGATAGGATAGAGGAATTAGAAGAAATCAATAGACAAAACAAGCGGATGATCAATGATTTACAAGGCAAACTAAACTATTCTAAGAACTATAAACATGATGAAACGCATAATGGTATGACAAATGATATAGTATATGACCGTTTCATCCCAAATCTTCCCTCCCAGGACCAAAGACCTCTTCGTAAGGAATCTCTTTTGAATTTAGATCTAAATACGGACACCCATAGACTGAATGAAATACGAAAACCTAAGCAATTTACATACATTCCATCCACTGGTAATGCTGGAACAATGACCTTCGAACAATCTCCGAGTAAGAAACTGACTCATCTATCCCAGCACAATTATTGTTCTTCGCAATTGGTTTCTTCTCCTAAAGCTTATGTCAATGAAGGATATCCTCATTTATCTATTGAGCAAGTGCCCAATTATTATTCAAGTAATTCTTCAACGAAAGGAAGTAGCAATGTACCTTTTGCCACATCATATACTAGATCAATATTATCATCTGAATTGGAAGTATCATCAGAGACTGGAACGATGTTAAGAAGTGATTCATCTTCATTATCAGTCCTAGAAAATATGTCATCTAACATGGCATCAGATGAGTATGCCTCATCTTCTGATGAGTCACCTTCCGAATCTGATACATATTCTCAATATGGATCGTCAGTTAGCTCCAGATCATCTTCACCTGAATATGATACGTCACGTGAAACACAAATATCAACATACGATGAATCCTCATACAACTCCGCAACATCACTATCATCATTATCCTCTACTTCTAGATATAACACTGAAACAGAAGAATCTACGTACGAAACCTCATCATAGAACTTTGCCTCCTGATAGTACTGCATACCTATTACTGGTAGCTATTGTCATCTATGGTGTTGGATGAAACATACTGGTGGCAAACATGCCTTGACTTAGCCACTCCCTTTTACGGGGAAAATGGCTCTATTATGTGCATTTATAGATAATAATGAATAGACAGATAGATAGATGGACAGAGAGAGAAAAATTACACAATTTCATCCACCACCACCATCACCAAAAACCACCACCAGCACCACAAAAAACACCACCACCAAAAACCACCATCACCAGTAACCACCATCACCAAAAACCAGCACCACCATCAAAAAGCACCATCAAAAACCACCACCAAAAACAACCACTACCAATACCACCATCACCAAAAACCACCACCATCACCAAACACCACCACCACCAAAACCATCACCAAAAACCACCACCATCACCACCACCACCATCACGAAAAAACACCACCACCATCACCAAAAAACACCACCACCACCACCAACACCATCACCAAAAACCACCACCACCAAAAACCACCACCACCAAAAAAACACCACCACCACCATCACCAAAAACCACCACCACCACCACCAAAAACCACCACCACCAAAATCCACCACCAAAAACCACCACCACCACCATCACCAAAAACTACCACCACCATCACCAAAAACCACCACCACAAAAAAACACCACCACCACCATCACCAAAACAATCACCACCACCACCACCACCACCCAATACCACCACCACCACCACCACAAAAAACCACCATCACCAAAAACCACCACCACCACCAAAAACCACCACCACCACCACCATTAACTAAAACCACCACCACCAAAAACAACCACAACCACCACCATCACCAAAAACCACCACCACCACCAAAAACCACAACCAAAAACCTATACCAAAAATCACCACCACCACCATCACTAAAAACAACCATCATCAAAAACCACCATCACCGAAAACCACCACCAAACACCACCACCATCACCAAAAACCACCACCACAACTACCATCACCTAAAACCACCACCACCTCCACCACCACCATCACCAAAAACACCACCACCACCATCACCAAAAACCACCATCACCAAAAACCAAAACCACCCAAAACCACCATCACCAAAAACCACCACCACCAAAAGCCATCACCAAAAACCACCACCACCACCACCATCACCAAAAACCACCACCACAACCACCACCACCATCACCAAAAACCACCACCACCAAAAACCACCATCACCAAAAACACTATCACCAAAAAAAACACCACCACCAAAGAAACACCACCAAAAACCACCACCACCACCACCATCACCAAAAATCACCTCCACCAAAAACCACCACCACCAAAAACACCCACCACCAAAAAAAAAACACCACTATCACCAAAAACCACCACCACCACCATCACCACCAAAATCCACCACCACCATCACCATCACCAAAAACCACCACCACCACCACCAAAAACCACCACCACCAAAAACCACCACCACCACTTCCACCACCACCACCACCATCACCAAAAACCACCATTAACAAAAACCACCATCACCAAAAACCACCATCACCAAAAACCACCACCACCACCAAAAACCACCACCAAAAACCACCACCACTACTACCACCATCACCAAAAACCACCATCATCAAAAACCACCATCACCAAGAAAAACCATCACCAAAAACCACCATCACCACCAAAAACCACCACCACCATCACCAAAAACCACCACCATCACCAAAAACCACCACCATCACCAAAAACCACCACCATCACCAAAAACCACCACCACCATCACCAAAAACCACCGCCAACAACAACATCACCATCAACAAAAACCACCACCATCACCAAAAACCACCACCACCACCACCATCACCAAAAATCACCACCACCAACAACATCACCATCACCAAAAACCACCACCACCACCATCACCAAAAACCACCACCAAAACCCACCACAACCACCACCAAAAACCACCACCACCTTCACCAAAGGCCACCACCACCACCAGCACCAAAAACCACAACCATCACCAAAAAAACACCACAACTACCACCACCACCACCATCACCAAAAACCACCACCACCACCATCACCAAAAACCACCACCACCACCATCACCAAGAACCAACCATTACAAAAGCCACCACCACCACCAAAAACTACCACCATCATCACCAAAAGCCACCACCACTAAAAACCACCACCACCAAAAAAACACCACCACCAAAAACCACCACCACCAAAACCACCAAAAACCACCACCACCATCACCAAAAACCACCACCACCACCAAAATCAACCACAACCACCACCATCACCAAAACCACCATCACCAAATAACCACCATCACCAAAAACCACCACCACCACCAAAAACCACCACCACCACCAAATACCACAACCAAAAACCTCCACCAAAAACCACCACAACCACCACCACCACCACCATCACTAAAAACTACCATCATCAAAAATCACTAACCACCAAAAACCACTAGTACCAATCACCACATCACCAAAAACCACCAACATCACCAAAAACCACCACCACCATCACCAAAAACCACCACCCCCACCATCACCAGAAAACACCACCACCATCACAAAAAACACCACCACCACCACCATCACCAAAAACCACCATCACCAAAATCCACCACCACCAAAAGCCACCACCACTAAAAATCGCCACCATAAAAAAACACCACCACCAAAAACCACCACCACCACCAAAAACCACCACCACCATCACCAAAAACTACCACCATCACCAAAAACAACCACAACCACCACCATCACCAAAACCACCGTCACCAAAAACCACCATCACCAAAAACCACCATCACCAAAAACCACCACCACCACCAAAAACCACAACCAAAAACCTCCACCAAAAACCACCACAACCACCACCACCATCACTAAAATCTACCATCATCAAAAACCACCATCACCTAAAAGCACCATCAACAAAAACCATCACCAAAAACCACCACCACCAAAAACCATCATCACCAAATGCCACCACCACCACCAAAAAGCACAACCAGAAACCACCACCAAAAACCACCACCACCACCATCACCAAAAACCACCACCATCACCAAACACCACCACCACCACCATCATCACCAAAAACCACCACCACCACCATCACCAAAAACCACCACCACCTCCACCACCACCGGCACCAAAAAACGCCACCACCACCATCACCAAAAACCACCATCACCAAAAACCACCATCACCAAAAACCACCACAACCAAAAACCACCATCACCAAAAACCACCACCACCAAAAACCACCACCATCACCAAGAACCACCACCACCACCACCACCATCACTAAAAACTACCATCATCAAAAATCACTAACCACCAAAAACCACTAGTACCAATCACCACATCACCAAAAACCACCAACATCACCAAAAACCACCACCACCACCACCATCACCAAAAACCACCACCCCCACCATCACCAAAAAACACCACCACCATCACAAAAAACACCACCACCACCACCATCACCAAAAACCACCATCACCAAAATCCACCACCACCAAAAGCCACCACCACTAAAAACCACTACCATACAAAAACACCACCACCAAAAACCACCACCACCACCAAAAACCACCACCACCATCACCAAAAACTACCACCATCACCAAAAACAACCACAACCAACACCATCACCAAAAACCACCATCACCAAAAACCACCATCACCAATAACCACCACCACCACCAAAAACAACAACCAAAAACCTCCACCAAAAACCACCACAACCACCACCACCACCACCATCACTAAAATCTACCATCATCAAAAACCACCATCACCTAAAACCACCATCAACAAAAACCACCACCACCATCACCAAAAACCACCACCACCAAAAACCACCATCACCAAAAACCACCACCACCACCAAAAAGCACAACCAGAAACCACCACCAAAAACCACCACCACCACCATCACCAAAAACCACCACCATCACCAAACACCACCACCACCACCATCATCACCAAAAACCACCACCACCACCATCATCACCAAAAACCACCACCACCTCCACCACCACCGGCACCAAAAAACGCCACCACCACCGGCACCAAAAACCACCATCACCAAAAACCACCATCACCGAAAACCACCACAACCAAAAACCGCCATCACCAAAAACCACCACCACCAAAAACCACCACCAAAAACCACCATCACCAAGAACCACCACCACAATCACCAAAAACCACCTCCACCAAAAACCACCACCATCACCAAAAACCACCACCACCAAAACCACCACCACCACCAAAGACCACCACCACCACCACCAAAAACCACCACCACCACCATCATCGCCAGAAAAACTACCACCACCAAAAAACCACCACCACCAAAAACCACCACCACCACCACCAAAATCCACCAACATCATCACCATCGCCAAAAATCACCACCACCACCACCTCTACCATCACCACCACCACCACCACCACCACCACTTCCACCACCACCACCACCATCATCACCAAAAACCAACATTACCAAAAACCACCATCACCAAAAACCACCACCACCACCAAAAATTACCACCAATATTCACCATCATCAAAAACCACCATCACCAAAAGCCACCATCACCAAAAACCACCATCACCACCAAAAACCACCACCACCACCACCAGCATTACCAAAAACCACCACCATGACCAAAAACCACCACCACCAACACCATCACCAAAAACCACCACCACCATCACCAAACCACCATCAACAAAAACCATCATCACCAAAAACCACCACCAAAAACTATTACCAAAAACCATTACCAAAAACCACCACCAAAAAACCACCACCAAAAACACCACAGCCACCACTACCAACATTGCCAAAAAACCACCACCACCACCATCACCAAAAACCACCACCACCAAATCCACCACCACCATTAATAAAAACCACCACGACCACCACCAAAAACAACCACCACCACCATCACCAAAAACCACCACCACCACCAAAAACCACCACCATCATCACCAAAGGCCACCACCACAAAAAAACACCACCAAAAAAAACACCACCACCAAAAACCACCACCACCACCACCATCATCACCAAAAACCCACCATCACCACCACCACCACCACCAAAAACCACCACCACCATCACCAAAAACCACCACCACCACCAAAAACCACAACCAAAAACCTACACCAAAAATCACCACCACCACCACCACCATCACTAAAACCCACAATCATCAAAAACCACCATCACCAAAAATCACCACCAACATCACCAAAAACCACCACCACCAAAAACCACCATCACCAAAAACCACCATCACCAAAAACCACCACCACCACCAAAAAGCACCACCAAAAACCATCACCACCACCATCACCAAAAACCACCACCATCCCCACCATCACCAAAAACCACCACCACCTCCACCACCACCTTCACTAAAAAACTCCACCACCACCAATATCACCAAAAACCAAAACCACCAAAAACCACCATAACCAAAAACCACCACCACCAAAAGCCATCACCAAAAACCACCATCACCACCACCACCATCACCAAAAACCACCACCACCACCATCACCAAAAACCACCACCAAAAAAATCACCACCACCAAAAGCCACCACCACCACCACCAAAAATCACCATCACCACTTCCACCACCACCACCATCACCAAAAACCATCATTACCAAAAACCACCATCACCAAAAACCACCACCACCAAAAACCACCACCACCACCAAAACCACCACCACCACCACCACCATTAATAAAAACCACCACGACCACCACCAAAAACAACCACCACCACCATCAACAAAAACCACCACCAAAAACCACCACCAAAAACCACCACCATCATCACCAAAAGCCACCACCACAAAGAACCACCACCCAAAAAAACACCACCACCAAAAACCACCACCACCACCATCATCATCACCAAAAAACCCACCATCACCACCACCACCACCACCAAAAACCACCACCACCATCACCAAAAACCACCACCACCACCAAAAACCACAACCAAAAACCTCCACCAAAAATCACCACCACCACCACCACCATCACTAAAACCCACAATCATCAAAAACCACCATCACCAAAAATCACCACCACCATCACCAAAAACCACCACCACCAAAAACCACCATCACCAAAAACCACCATCACCAAACAAACAAACAAACAAACATTTATTTTCAGTTTGTACAATGGTTATTCAACATTAATAGTAACTTATAAGTAGACATGTAATTAAACTAATAAATAAGAGGGTTAGACATATAGTTAAATTAAATATAGCTTTCATAGAAAATAATAATGCTGTAATAAAAATGTTAACAATAATGTTAATAATAAAGTAGTAAGTATGCCACTAGATACAGGATCGTTATTATCGGCATCATTTCCATATTTGTTTCCTTACAATGAGAATAATTAGTTCTTAATGAGCAGCAACTATTTGTCCAAAAGAAAACTATATAGTTTGCCTTTGAAAGCTGTGAAGGAGGATGCATTTTTAAGATGCTCTGGAATATTATTCCAGAGTGTTGGCCCTTTGATAGTGATCATCTTTGAACCTGCTTCTGTGTTTGTTCTGTGAATAAAGAGTTCACTGCTCTGTCTTGTGTTGGTTCCCCTTATATCCCTGACTGTTTTTAAATCAAATAGCCAGCTAGGATAATGATGGTCCAAAATTTTGTATACAAAAACATAAATAGCATAAGCGACCTTATTTTCTGCCCGCAGCCACCCAAGTTTATTGAGAGCTGGTGTGATGTGGTCATATTTTCTTATTCCTCCCAGGGCAACTCGAGCCGCAAAATTAATAAGCTTCTGTATTCTGTTTATCTGAGTCTTAGTGGTAGCTCCCCAAACATTTGTGCAGTAATTAATGTGACTTAGGGCTAGATTATTCAACAACAGTTATTCGAGTGGTAGTCTCAAAATTGTCTTTTATACGTAATAAGTACATTAATGTTCCTGTAACCTTTTTGCATACTTTATCTACGTGGGAATCAAACAACATGTGGTTATCAAAGTGAATTCCTAGGTTTTTGACTGTTTTGCTAGGTGTGATAATATTGTCGCAAAAATTAATTGTTGTGTTTTCTGGAATTTGTGCTATGTGGAACCTTGAACCAATAAATATGCACTGT
This sequence comes from Halocaridina rubra, assembly GCA_037179515.1. Lineage (NCBI taxonomy): Eukaryota > Metazoa > Arthropoda > Malacostraca > Decapoda > Atyidae > Halocaridina > Halocaridina rubra. Next base: position 29,021 of record JAXCGZ010002314.1, on the reverse strand, counting down.
GTTTTACTTTCGTTAATTAACAGCCCAATTTCTTGGAAATAGGTTTTAATTTTTGACAGAGTGTTTTCTGCTCTTAAAGTTAGCTCTGGGAGATTATTAATATCACCACTAAGGAGTAGTTGAGTGTCATCTGCATATTGTACGACTAGACAGTCAGAAATGAAAGAAGATAGATCATTTACGTAAATGTAGAAGAGGATAGGACCAAGTACTGATCCCTGTGGAACACCAAATGATACATCCTTTGGCACAGAGATAATGTTGTTAAGACGTATGGACTGTTTACGATTAGATAGATACTCGCTAAACCAGCTTGGATCAATATTTAAGTTAATACATTTACTTAAAAGAATTTCATGGTTTACACTGTCGAAGGCTTTTGATAAGTCTAATAATATAAGCAAAGATATTTTTTTCATATCTATATTATTATATATACTATTTGTAACTTTAAGCAGTGCAGTTTCCGTCGAGAGTTTTGGTCTGAAACCATGTTGGTTAATCGTTAGTAGTCTATTTGATTCTAAATATGACATAAGTTGGCATGCAACAATTTTTTCTAATATTTTAGAGAAAATGGGTAGCAAGGAAATGGGACGATAGTTTGTCACATCTTCTCTGTCCCCCTTTTTATGCAGAGGTATTACATGTGATATTTTGCAAGAGTCAGGAAACTTTTTAGTAACAATGGAAGTGTTCATAATAGTTAGAATATAGGGTGCAATCATGGGTAGAGCATCTTTGATGAACTGAAATGGTATACCATCTGAACCATAAGAGCCAGAGTTTCTTAGGCTCTTTATGGTAAGAATTAGGGTAGCACAATCGATAGGATTTATCTTGAAGTACTCTCTCGTGTTTTCATTGGAAGAATTGTCATTTAAGCAATTACTCATATTCACTGAGTTGATGTTTTCTTGAGTTTTTTCATATGTATTTTTGCCAACGTTAGCAAAATAGTTATTAAAGTTATCTGCTTTGTCTTTCAACTCTGTAATATTTTCATAACTTTCTGAGGTACTCTTTTCATTTGGTATCATGCTTCTTATCACTTTCCATGTTGCTGCTGTATCATGTCTAGAGTCATTAAGTTGTTTTTTGTAAAAGTCTTTTTTACTTACACTGATGAGAGATCTGACACGTTTCTTTTCTGTTTTATAATGTTCTCGGAGAGTCATATCATATCTATTCATTTTTAGCTCTTTTTGTATTTGATTTCTGATTTGCATTGCCTCTTTGATGTCATTAGTTAGCCATGGGGCTGAGGGGCAGGTTATTTTTCTTGTTACAATGGGTGCACAACTATCTAAGCATTCAAGGAAGACTTTTGTTAAAATCTCAACCTGCAAATCGACGTTATCTGTGTATTTAATTCTATTAAGTGCATTTGTGTTGTTGATTAATGTTTCACAAAAGATATCAGGGGAGTAATTTTTTAGACACCGGAATGTCTTGAGGAGAGGCTTCCTTTTCGGCTTGTTTATGTTTAGCATAGCAATGTTCAGCTCGTGGTCTGCAATTGGGCAGGGAACTACGTCCCAATAGGGTATACTTTCCACTTTATTTGTTATTATCAGATCTATAAGAGTCCTAGAATTAGGGGTTATGCGGGTCGGTTTTGTCACTATTTGTGTTAACTTCACAGTGTTGATCACCCTTTTCATTTTGTTATCTGCTGAGAGCAAGTCATCATTAAAATCACCAAGTATGTATATGGGTTTATGACGCACACAGATATTTCTGAATGTTTCTAGCAGATGATTGAATGAACTGGTAGGTGCTTTAGGGTGATGGTAAACACACCCTACAATGAAAGATGGAAGTTTCTGATACTGCACAGTGATCCATAAATCTTCGAGCTCCTCAGTTTTTTCTAAACCTGTGGTTATTTCTGATGCACTAAGATAATTTCTAACATAAATACAAACCCCACCCCCTCGGCCATGGTCATTGCGAAATATTTTAAACTCTGGGATATTCACATATTTATTTTCAGTTGTAGGAGGAAGCCAAGTTTCACTTACACAGAGGATGTCTATGTTGTAGTCTTTTGTTAGCATTATTATTTCCTAAAAATGAGCGAGCAGGGACTGAGCGTTCACATGTACTAATGTTACATTCTTACCATGTTTCATTGGGGTGGTATCCATAGTCATAGTTGTAGTTTCGACTGTGTGATTTTGCTGGGAATTCATCATTGTAGTGTGTTCTGGGGTTAGCCCATGGATCCTGGTGTCTGTACCTGCCGTTGGATGTGTAACGCTGGTTTGAGTACGTGCCGTGGTATGATCGGGCCTTCCCAAAGTTTGTATGCCTAGGTGAGTGTCTAGGGTTGTAAGAGCCATCACTCCAGGAGAAGTCTCTTGTGCGTGGACGGCGATAAGAGAGGTTTGTATCGTGTCTCTTTCTGTAGTCTCGCGTATAGGGGATTGTTTCATTAGCTCCTTGCTGTTTATTTTGGTATGACTGTGATTTGGGATATTTTGTAGAATACCCAGGTTGTGTCCATTGTTTGCCCCCACGAAATGGCTGGACAATTGTGCCTGTAGGCCACTGATTCAGTTTGTAAGGCACATATTCAAATCCTTTCGATATCGTTATTGCGAAGGAAACCCAGTTTGGTTTGCGAGAAAGCTCCTTAATCAAGACTTCTTCAGAAGGAATGCCTTGATTTGTCAATGTATTACGTATCTCTCTCTCAAAGGGGTTGCCAGGAATGCGAATATATATTTGAGCTGTAACCCTTGCACTTGCATTATTGGGCAACTGTGGCTGTGGGGGAGAGGACTTCGATGGAATGTTTAGAATAGAGACTGCCGCTATTTTGTCTTTTCAGTTTTCTTCATTATTTTGCAGCCTATTGCTGGGTTGGTTATTTGTGCTGGAAGGTGTAATTTGGTTGTCCTGGTTAGTGATAGTTGCTGTGATGTTAGGAGTAGTGGAGATTGACTCTATATCTTCTTCGCTGTTTTGCAACTCTTTACCAGGTTGGTTGTTTGTGCTGGGAAGAATCTTGTTCTGGTTAGTGCCTGTTGTTGTATTGTTAGGAGTAGTGGGGAAGGACGCTGTTGTTTCATCACTATTTTGTAACCTGTTACTGATTTGATTATTTATGCTAGATGGTGTAACCAGGTTGTCTTGATGACTATCACTTTTATCTGGATCTACCGCTTCTTCACTACCACTGTCACATTCGTCTCTCAATGCACTGAAGGAATTGTGAGTAGAGACAGAAAACCTAGTTTGCAAAACCTGAGGGTTGTTGATAGAAGGGACATCATCGTTGTTAGGTGACAGCACTGAACTGAGAGGTAGAGATGTTTCTAATAGGAGTTTCAGCCTAGAATTATCTCTTTTAAGTAGGACAATGTCAGATTCTAGCAAACAGACCTTGTGTTGTAAGGCTTTCACCTTTTCAGCATCTGCTTCCAAAATTTTCACCTTATCTGCAAGACTTTCTATCATTCGATGTAGGTCTCCTAGGTCGTGTGTATTTTTAGACTCTATGGATTTTACAACCGAAGTTTGAGGTTGAAAGAGTTTGTCAAGTTCACCATTCATTGAGATATTAAGGACACTTGCGCTTGCGCTAAAAGTTATTATGTTTGTAATTATCTCTTTTTTAATCGTTTTTTATGATGTGTTTACCACTGTATTGGGGAAAGAGTTCCACTACCTTCGAAAGCAAAAGTTGACCACCACCAACAACCACCACCACCACCACCATTACCAAAAACCACCACCACCACCATCACTAAAAACCACCATCACCACCAAAAACCACCACCATCATCACCAAAAGCCACCACCACAAAAAGCACCACCAAGAACCACCACCATCACCAAAAACCACCACCACCACCACCATCACCAAATACCACCACCACCTCCACCACCACCTTCACCAAAAAACTCCACCACCACCAATATCACCAAAAACCACCACCACCATAAACCACCATAACCAAAAACCACCACCACCAAAAGCCATCACCAAAAACCACCATCACCACTACCACCATCACCAAAAACCACCACCACCACTCTCACCAAAAACCACCACCAAAAAAACCACCACCACCAAAAACCATCACCACCACCACCAAAAACCACCATCACCACTTCCACCACCACCACCACCACCATCACCAAAAACCACTTTACCAAAAACCACCATCGCCAAAAACTACCACCACCACCAAAAACCACCACCGCCATCACCACCACCACCAAAAACCACCGTCATCAAAAACCACAATCACCAAAAACCACCATCACCAAAAACCACCATCACCACCGAAAACCACCACCACCACCATCACCAAAAACCACCACCATTACCAACAACCACCACCACCATCACCAAAAGCCACCACCACCATGACCATCACCAAACCACCATCACCAAAAACCATCATCACCAAAAACTACCACCAAAAACCATTGCCAAAAGCCATTACCAAAAACCACCACCAAAAACCACTACAACCGCCACCATCACCATCACCAAAAACCACTACCACCACCACCATCACCAAAAAGCAGCACCACCACTATCACCAAAAACCACCACCACCAAAACCCACCACCACCAAAAAACAACCACCACCAAAAACCACCACCACCTACAACAACCACCACCACCACCACCATTACCAAAAACCACCACCACCACCATCACTAAAAACCACCACCACCACCAAAAACCACCACCATCATCACCAAAAGCCACCACCACAAAAAACCACCACAAAAAAACACCACCACCAATAACCACCACCACCACCAAAAACCAACACCACCACCAAAAACCACCACCACCACCACCACCGTCTCCAAAAACCACCATCACCAAAAACCACCATCACCAAAAACCACCATCACCAAAAAACACCACCACCACCAAAAACCACAACCAAAAACCTCCACCACAAACCACTACCACCACCATCACTAAAAACAACCATCATCAAAAACCACCATCACCAAAAATCACCATCACCAAAAAACCACCACCAACACCACCATCACCAAAAACCACCACCACCAAAAACAACTGACGTGAAGTTGGTTACCATTCCACCGTGTGTCACCAGTTTGACGTGATGTTATCCCTCCTGATGACACCACTTTGACGTAGTGTTTCTGGTCACTACGTTACTTTTAATCAGAAGATGGGTGCAAGGTAAGAATGGACAAGCGGTGGTTCCTTTATCTTAATTTATTCTAACATCTTCGACGCCTCAATGCCCCCCACCCTATGACTATCAAAATCTATGATCTATTCGTGCCCCTGGTACTATTCTGACTAACTGTCGCTCTCTGACTGCTTCTCTGGCTGCCATGGGGATGCTTGAAATACCGCAAAGGGCAGGGCGTGTCGCTAAATCTACTTCTGCCAATTGCCTTTAGGTTCAAAGAGAGGTCCCTCCTCTTGGGGGATGGGCTATTTCAGTTGGCCTATAGAACGGAAGAGTTCTAGGTCAGCGCGTGGCTATTGGGTATCCCTCCAGGGTATATAGGGTTACTTGTGGTTTTGGGCAGGGCCGCCTTCTGGGTCTTTCCCACACACTTGAGGCACTTGACGCCGGGTGGCTAAGCCCTGGTGCTAAAGCACCTGGGTTCAGCCAGGTGCTAAGCCCTATGGATCCAGCCAGGTGCTAAGCCCCCTGGATCCATTGACCGTACCCATATAAACAACTGGGAGAGTATTCTATTTCACCCTTGACCTCTAGCCTCTCATGTTTCTCTTCACAACTTGTTACAGTTTCAGATTCTGGCTTCAGCAAGACTTCAGTCATCCGACACCACCATCACCAAAAACCACCACCACCACCAAAAACCACCACCAAAAACCACCACCAAAAACCACCACCAAAAACCACCACCAAAAAGCACCACCAAAAACCACCACCATCACCAAAAACCACCACCACCATCACCAAAAACCACCACCACCAAAAACCACCACCATCACCAAAAAAACACCACCACCACCACCATCACCAAAAACCACCACCACCCAAAACCACCATCATCAGAAACCACCACCACCAAAAGCCATCACCAAAAACCACCACCACCATCACCAAAAACCACCATCACCAAAAACCACCACCACCAAAAACCACCACCACCACAACCACCACCACCATCACCAAAAACCACCACCACCACCACCAAAAACCACCATCACCAAAAACCACCATCACCAAAAACCACCACCACCACCAAAAACCACCACCACCATCACCAAAAGCCACCACCACCAAAAACTACCACCACCAAAAACCACCACCACCAAAAAACCACCACTATCACCAAACACCACCACCACCACCATCACCACCAATATCCACCACCACCATCACCATCACCAAAAACCACCACCACCACTACCTCCATTACCACCACCACCACCAAAAACCACCACCACCACTTCCACCACCACCATCACCAAAATCCACCATTAACAAAAACCACCATCACCAAAAATCACCATCACCCAAAACCACCACCACCACCAAAAACCACCACCACCACTACCACCATCACCAAAAACCACCATCATCAAAAACCACCATCACCAAAAGAAACCATCACCAAAAACCACCAACATCACCAAAAACCACCACCACCATCACCAAAAACCACCACCATCACCAAAAACCACCACCACCATCACCAAAAACTACCACCACCACCACCACCACCACCATCACCAAAAAACACCACCACCACCATCACCAAAACCCACCAACAAAAACCATTACCAAAAACCACCACCAAAAACCACCACAACCACCACCAAAAACACCACAACCACCACCATTTTCACCAAACACCACCACCACCACCACCAAAAACCACAACCATCACCAAAAACCACCACCACTACCACCACCACCACCATCACCAAAAGCCACCACCTTCACCAAACACCACCACCACCACCACCAAAAACCACAACCATCACCAAAAACCACCACCACTACCACCACCACCACCATCACCAAAAGCCACCACCTTCACCAAAAACCACCATCTTCAAAAACCACCATCACCAAAAACCACCATTACCAAAAACCACCATTACAAAAAACCACCATTACCACCAAAAACCACCACCACCATCACCGAAAACCACCATCATCGCCAAAAACCACCACCACCATCACCAAAAACCACCACCACCACCACCACCACCAAAAACCACCACCACCACCACTACCACCATCACCAAAACCCACCACCACCACCATCATCACCAAAAACCACCACCAACTCTAAAAACCACCACCACCACTATCACCAAAAACCACCACCACCACCATCACCAAAAACCAACACCACCAAAAACCACCACCACCATCACCAAAAACCACCACCACCACCACAACCAACATCACCAAAAACCACCACCACCACCATCACCAAAAGCCACCATCACCAAAAACCACCACCAACACCATCACCAAAAACCACCACCACCACCACCACCATCACCAAAAACCACCACCATCACCACCACCACCACCAAAGACCACCACCACCACCACCACTAAAAACCACCAAATACTAATACCATTACTAATAATAATAATAAAAATAATGCTGATGCTACTAATATTAATTCTACTCCTACAAGTACTACTACTACTATTACTACTACTGCAACTACTACTACTACTACTACTACTACTACTACTACTACTACTACTAATAATAATAATAATAATAATAATAATAATAATAATAATAATAATAATAATAATAATAATAATAATAATAATAATAAAAAATAATAATAATAATAATAATAATAATAATAATAATAATAATAATAATAATAATAATAATAATAAAAATAATAAAAATAATAATAATAATAATAATAATAATAATAATAATAATAATAATAATAATAATAATAGTTTTACTATTACTACTACTACTACTACTACTACTCTTGCTACTGCTACTTCTACTGCTACTACTACTACTACTACTACTACTACTACTACTACTACTACTACTACTACTACTACTACTACTACTACTACTACTCTTGCTACTGCTACTTCTACTGCTACTACTACTACTACTACTACTACTACTACTAATAATAATAATAATAATAATAATAATAATAATAATAATAATAATAATGACAGTGATTGAGGAATGAGAAGGATATCTAAGTGAACTATTGTTGTTCAGTAGAAGAAGGAGCCATTTATGCATTTCATTTTAATCCGGTTTTATATATAACATTTCGTGTCCATAACATCGAGATAGTCAATTTTTTTGCATGGAGAAAGCAATGAAATTAATAAAATAATATACAATATAGAAAGTAATACAATATATACACGAACTGGACAACTGAAATAAAATAACATATAAAAAAAAAATCTAAAATGACACGAGTATCTACGGATGAATTAATCATTAAAATAGAAGTAGCGGTAAATATGAGCTATTTTGGTTGAATGTGGGGTTTCTTATTTCTAAAATCATTGCTTCAGCAATCCTTAGTTCAAGGAGATTCTTATTTTTATATAAAATTGTGAAATAAATCAAATTATAGTAGCTATGACATGTATAAGTACATATTTCCTAAACTAGATTTTAGAGGCCTTACCAGCAGCGTCTTCTACAGGTACACGTAACCCCTTAAACGTGGAGCCAACGTGCTCAGATAAACAATATAGGATTCTATAGCTATATATATCATAGGAACGCAGAGAATAGGCAGTTTTGTAGTTACGACTTTTATCTAATATACTTTGATTTTGAAATGGTTAAAATATCTTACTCAAGTATGGTCATCTTCTCTGAGGAACTATGGGGAATCGCTTGTCGTTGTCTTTGATATGTCTAAGGATTTTGATAGAGTCTGGCACAAAGCTCTGTTGGCCAAACTCCCTGCTTATAGCTTTGCCCCTTCTCTCTGTTCTCTGATTTCCAATTTTCTTTCTGACCGTTTCATATCTGTAGTTGTTGATGGTGCAAAATCTA
>JAXCGZ010002314.1:0-15000 GCA_037179515.1 Halocaridina rubra | reverse complement strand
ACTGTTTAAGAAATCGGATCTTACTCCTCTCTCACTCTTTCAATAACAAACGAGTTATAAAATGGCTCTGAATGTTATCTTAAGAGAAGAGAGAGTTTCCCTAGGTGCCATGACCCACAAAAGAAATATTATACGTTTAACATTTTGAAATATCTCCCACCTGTCCCAAAAATGCCTCTCTAGAGAACAGTAAATTCTAATCAACATTATTCACAGTTCTTTTAGAGGCCTGAGAGAAGAGGCAACTCCTTCTGGCAGTAATGATAAAGTATAACTCGAGAGCAAAAGTAAAAAGAAATATGTCATTCGTCTTTCATATGTATTATTCTTAATCTCGCAAGAATACACACTATTTTTACTTATGATAACAGGACGATATGACATTTATACTGACTATAATAATAATAATATCAATGAAAATGTAAAAATAGGTCATTATGAAGACTCAAAAAAAATAATAATAATCAGAGTGGTTGTACACTAAATGAAATAACATCAAAGTTACATAAAACGAAAAGAGTAAACAATCACTAATAATCACCAAGAAATAATGCCACGTTTTCGCAAAACAAAAAGTCAAGTTAACTTGAGTTTTCAGCATTACCAACCGGACAAAGAGTGTAGCATAAAACGATGCATCTCGTATTAATGTCATTTATCAGCAGCCATTTCCTCGTTAAGTGCAATCAGATTTAGATCTCCGAGTTGTTGTTTTTTTTTTAAAGAGACATTAGAAGACGAAGAGAGCAACAAATACGATGATGAGGAATACGATTAACCATTTTCCTAGTTAAATTATATGAAAAATATTTTAATCTTACAATATATATATATATATATATATATATATATATATATATATATATATATATATATATATATATATATATAAAGAGAGAGAGAGAGAGAGAGAGAGAGAGAGGAGAGAGAGGAGAGAGAGAGAGAGAGAGAGAGAGAGAGAGAGAGAGAGAGAGAGAGAGAGAGAGAGAGAGAGAGAGAGAGAGAGAGAGAGAGAGAGAGAGAGAGAGCACTGCTCAATAAATATCCGGAGGCATAAAGGACATAATCAAAGCATGAGGATCAATCATATAAAGCAAAATATGATCGTAAAACGATTGCCAAACGATAATGGCTTCTGCTGAGGTGAGTGGAGTGAGCTCCACCTGATGTCATTTCAGAAATATAAACATATGGGAGAATACGCAATACGGATGCATCTATCCTACACCGAAACAAAGTTAAAACTTACTCCTAAATATTCGATGAATGAAGCTTAATGAAAGGCTGAGAGATTACAGATAAATAGATCATCTAATTATTATTATTCTACTCCATTTATGTTCTATGTGTCACAATGAGTCACCATTCAAATGGAGTGGAAGCATATTGAGGCTGGATGCTCTTCCTAACGCTACTTGGTGGTACTGAACCAATGTTAGTCAGGTTTGTAACTTCCCGACTTGTGAGCTTTACCACTGAGGTACAGCAGACCCCTAACAAGGAAATATGAATCAGGGTTAATATAAATGTATATGTGATCTCGCACTCGGTCGAATTTAACAAATCAAGTATTATAACCTATAATAATAATAATAATAATAATAATAATAATAATAATAATAATAATAATAATAATAATAATAATAATAATAATAATAATAATAATAATAATAATAATAATAATAATAATAATAATAATAATAATAATAATCGTCGTCGTCGTCGTCGTCGTCGTCGTCGTCGTCGTCGTCGTCGTCGTCGTCATCATCATCATCATCATCATCATCATCATCATCATCATCATCATCATCATCATAATAATAATAATAATATTTTTGTTATGAATGAGATACCAGGACAGGTGAAGTAAATTGCCCTCGTCGGGGATGGGCACGAAGTAACATAAAGCAAAGAGAATCAGAGATAGGGAGTGTTGTGACTTATACGATGTGAAGGTGTAATAAGATATGTGCCACCAATATGCAAGAATATTCAATGTAGAAGTAGGCATAAATGAGGATCCGTAACTAAAGGAAGACTTAACCTCGAGCTGTTCAGGACAGGCCTATTTAAGTCTGAAAGACCTTCATTTGTAATATCGCGACGGGCGGCTGTTGCTCTGGGAACTTATAACGCTACGAGAACCTATTACATGTTAATAATAATATCAATAATTTTTCAAGAGATATGCCATATTAAGCTCCAGCCGGGGGGGTTACCATGCATATAATACACGAACTGAAGCCGACTTATTTACTCGACTTTTATCGAGGTTAAAAGTAATGCAGTTTTCATGTCTAAATAAATGTGTGTAGCAGGAACTGGAAGATCTCGTTATTATTCCACATCGAAAATATTACAACTTGGACAGTTGTCATAGCATCCTTGGAAATAAAAACGTTCAGTTAATTTTTTTTATTTCCTCCCCCTCCTCCTCCTCCTCCTCCTCCTTCTTCTTCTTCTAATCCTCCTCCTCCTCCTCCTCCTCCTCCTCCTCCTCCTCCTCCTCCTTGTTCTCTTCCTCCTCCTCCTACCTCTTCTTTTCCTTTACTTCTTCTTCTTCTTCTTCTTCTTCTTCTTCTTCTTCTTCTTCTTCTTCTTCTTCTTCTTCTTCTTCTTTATTCATGTAACTCTCATATTGTAAGAGCTCATTTTTAGTTGCGACTCAAGCGTTCTGATAAGCTTATCAACTTTCCACAATTAAACAAGCACAAAGAAAAATATAAAACTATAAGAAACCTCTCTCTCTCTCTCTCTCTCTCTCTCTCTCTCTCTCTCTCTCTCTCTCTCTCTCTCTCTCTCTCTCTCTCTCTCTCTCTCTCTTAAATTATCAAGTTTCTACTTTTACTGATGTTTTTACGAGATGTTTAAATGAATGTGCCCCTCTTACAACCAAAGTCATGACACGCCCTCCTGCCCCGTGGATTGACTCTCAGTTAAAAGAGCAAATGAAAAGGAGAGATGACCTCCTAAGGCAATTTAAATCTGATAGACAAAACTCCGAGATGGAAAGAGCCTATAGAAGAGAAAGAAACCTTACTAAAACAATGTTGTCCGAAAAGAAGAAAAATCATTTCAGGGAAGAATTTTCCAAGTATAGGGGAAATATCAAAGGAACTTGGAATGTTATAAAAAGAATAATTCCTGCAAATAAGGAAATCTTAGAAAATTCTGACCTTCCCAGTGATAATGTGGAAAAGCGAGTGAATGATTTTAATAAGTATTTTACTGAAATAGGTAAGTCCACATATGAAAAGTCCCAAGATAATAATGACTTGATTATTAATCAAGCACATAATTGCCAGCCTCCAGCTGAAAGAAATATTCTCAATAATTTTAGACCGCACCCAATCGATTTAGTCACACTTATTCTTATCATAAAGAACCTCAAACCAACAAACTCTTGTGGTTCCGATGGGATACAACTTCGCTTCCTAATTGACTCATTGCCAGTTACAGTATTTTTCATTTTAGTCATTGTTAATACATCCATTGTTACAGGCATTTATCCTAACCTCTGGAAGCATCCCTATATCATCCCCGTTTTTAAGAGTGGAGATACTAATAATGTTGAAAATTATAGGCCAATCTTTCTTCTCAGCATTCTGTCTAAAATACTTGAGAAGGTAGTTGCCACCCAGTTAATAAATTTCCTTGAATCAAATTGTCTATTATGTGAAGAACAACACGGTTTTCGGCCTAAACTTTCGACCGAGACGGCCCTACTTAAAATTACTGATAAAATTTATAGTAATATTGAAAATAAGAAAATATCACTTTTATTATTGTTAGATTTGTCTAAAGCATTTGACAGTGTACACCATCAAATTCTAATGAGAAAACTTTCCAAAGTTCATGTTGACTCATTTTGGTTCGAAAATTATCTGAAAGATCGAATTCAATCAGTTCGAATGGGCTCGACTCTCTCTTCTTCTTTAGATATCAGTTTTGGCGTTCCTCAGGGTTCAATTTTGGGTCCTCTGCTTTTCCTAATATATGTTAATGATTTACCTCAATTTATAAGAGATTGCCTACTTGTTATGTATGCTGATGACACCCAGATTATGCTTACTGGTGACATTGATAGAATTCCTGAAATCTTAAAAAGGGCTGAAGATATATTAAACTGTGCCAAAAGTTATTTTAACAGTAATGGTCTTTTACTGAACGAAAATAAAACTAAATTTGTTATTTTTGGATCAAATCAATACCTGTCCCGCATTCCTGAGAACATCAGTATAAATTTCAACAATGTTTCACTCTTCCCATCTAATAAGGTTAAAAATCTAGGAGTTATTATGGACAGTACCATGACATTTAATTTTCATATCGATGAACTACATAAAAAAGTGAACGGGACCCTTATTTACTTGAACAGAGTCTATGAAAGATTCGAGCCTGATTGTAGGGTAATTGTAGTGCAAACATTAATTTTAAGTATTCTCAACTACTGTCTGAGTGTTTGGGGTTCCACGACTAAGACCCAGATGTTACGAGTGAAAAGGCTCCAGAATTTTGCTGCAAGAGTTGCCATAGGGGGGGTGCATAAATATGATCACGTGACTCCCCTCTTTGAGAGATTGGGTTGGCTAAGGATGGACATGAAGTTCATATATAATATCTGTCTTTTAGTTTTTAAAATAAATCATGGAATATTACCGGAATGGCTCTTCTCATTGCCAACAGTTAATCAAGTGCGTATCAATAACGTCAACACCAGATATCAGAATTCTTTTTACGTGCCCAGAACTTCCACTGATATTGGGGCAAGAGCCTTAAATGTAATGGGCCCGAGACTTTGGAACTCTTTACCCGCAAACTTAAGAAGCTGCCAAACATTACCCTCACTTAAATCTCATCTTTTAAATCACCTACTTAATAAGTGATTTTAGTCTCATTATTATCCTCCCATTGGGTAGACGAAGTGTATGTATGCCTATTTTAATGTGTAAATATTTTGATTTTGTGCTTTGCAAATTTCATTTGTTTTATTTTGACATTTTACATTGTAATTTGTAATTAGATTAATTATCATGTAATAGCCATTTTTGATGGAATAAAATTTTTGACTTTGACTTTGACTTTGACTCTCTCTCTCTTCTCTCTCTCTCTCTCCCAGTGATACATGCTCTGAAAGCTGTCTTTAAAAAAGAGAAGCATTATATTTTAGAACCTTTGAGCCACACACCAGCAGTATGGTTCCTAACTTTTGAAATATTTCCCACCTGTCTCCAGATGACTCTCGTGAGAAGAATAAATTCTTATAAAGATTATGCAGAGTCCTTCAAGAGGCCATGAAGAAGAAGTATTTTCTTATAAAGGACATCACTGGGAAAATTATGGCACATCATTTTTGTTCCTTCTTGAATAATGTTTTTTTATATTTAGTCACACACTTCGACTTCGTTACTAACAGAATAGGTTAATGAAGTTTACTAGTAGCAGAACTGGATATATTCTGGTGGTCTGGACATGTGGAAAGAGTGGTATTTGAGATTACGTTATAGGCTACATAAGGCAAAATAAATAAAATATGCAAAAAGAGGTCCTATGCTGAGATAAATAATTAAAAGTATCTCTGAAGACAAAGGAGAGCGTATGAAAGAATGGAATATATATATATATATAAATATATATATATATATATATATATATATATATATATATATATATATATATATATATATATATATATATATATATATATATATATTAATAACACTGAACTGTTACTATACAGTCTAAAATGGTAAGAAAATGCCCATTAAAGAAAACAACGAAAGTACTTCATATCGTTCTTCCTTGTTTTTTTAATGGTCATTTTCCTACCATATATATATATATATATATATATATATATATATATATATATATATATATATATATATATATATATATATATATATATATATATATATATATATTAGGAAGATCGATAACAGGAAAGTCGCCATAATGAGACAATAAATAAGCGTGTATAACAAAGATTTTGCATCATTGAAGACGTCAAGCAGTATATATAAGTGGATGAAGAGCAGCAGAGAGAAATGAATTTCGACTTCTAGGGCATAATGGCACATGAAGTTGTGAACAGTGTTTTTTTCCATAATTATGTATGCTAAAACCATTTTACGAAAATAGGGTTTTATATGTATAACGAAGAGAAACTTAAGGAACTACTACTAACTTTCAATCTACAGACCTTTAATTTGTAATATTGAAATTTATATGGGATATTAAAGATAACAGGTTAGTTTAAATCAATCTGGAGATTGCATACAGGATCTACTATTTTCACATTACATACCTTTTTCTTGTGATACTAAATATTACAAGCTTCCTTTATTTAATCTGGAGAATTTATTTGTAAATGGATTCATGGTTTACATTTTTGTTAATTAGGCTAAGATAATTGTGTATATAATATAAAGTGTCTTATCACAATGTAAAGCCTCAATCCTCAAACAAGACGAAGAAAATAAAATTTTTGAAAAGATTACAATAATGGTTTCTGTTATATATAAACTGCGATACTATGCTCTTTCTATGTGTAATGTTCACTTACTAAAACCCATACACCAGCAAGAATAAAACACAAGAAATCTTCTTACATAATTCTTTCCCCATGATGAGCTTTTTTTCCCTTAACTTCAAGTATTTTCGCATGTGTTAGACACCAAGCAAATCTGAAGCAGGCACAAGGCATACTATCTCTTTTTTTCCTTAATTTCAAGTATTTTCGCATGTGTTAGATACCAAGCAAATCTGAAGCAGGCACAAGGCATACTATCTCTCCATTTTATAAAAAGTATTGATATTTATGCCATCAAGCTCATTACATTATAATGTCGCTGGTATTTATATACCGATAAACTCGACCAAAAGTAACAATGTCATATCAATTCCAATCATCCGAGATGACAAAAGCATAAAAAAGATGAATAATATATCTCCGTTTTGAAGCTTGAAAAATATCTCCATTGCTTGTTGGATGAGTATCAGGTGTGTGGTGGTCCTTTACAACCAGCAGCATCATAAAGTCCTATGTCATGCGAGGCTCTCTTTTGTGATGCAAATGAAATCAACTCAATTTACAAGAATCTCTGGGAGGTCAGTGCTGCGACCTATCCTCGAAAGTGGAAGGGGGAGATAGTTATGAAAGTGTGGTTTGGAGAAACTTAAGAGAATATTAAAATAGATGATGCATAAGGTATGGTAAAAGAATGGGTTACTAAGGAGTTGTAGACGGAGACGGTTATAACAGGGCGATGGGGATTGAACTTAGAGAGAATTAACTAGTTGGTGTAGACTGTGTGACAAATGGTGGGTTTACTGTGAGGTAGAAGGATACTGTAGAATGTATGGTGAAGCGTTTACTAAGAAGAGGAAGGGAAAGGTAGTTATTAACGCAAAGAAGATGATACAAATTAAAAAAAATAATGAAAAGAGATGATGCAGTGAGTACAAAAGGCAAGGTTGTTAACAGGTCTACAGGGGAAAGTTATGAAAGCTTGGTAGGGACTAAACTTAATTAGAATATAATATGGATGCTTTAGAGTACATGATAAAAGGGGGTAGGGGGGAGACAGCCAGAACATGGTGGTGATGATAAAATAAAGAATATATAAAATAAATGACAAAAAGTGTATGAAAAATGCCAATGTTACTGAAAATTGCAAGAGGGAGAAGGTTATTACTAGGATGGTGAGGTTAATATTTAGGGAAAAAATAAAATTAATAACAGTAGTTATTAAGTATTGAAAGGGAGAAATAGTTGAAATAAAGTGATGGGGATAAAGCTTAAAGACTAACTTAGCATAAATGATATAGATAAGGTTACTGAGAAGTGGAAGAGGAACATATTAACAGTAGGGTGGTGAGGATAATACATGGGAGAACATCAAATTAGATGATTTAGTGTATATTGTCCGGGGGAAGATCCCAACCAGGTGCGTTCCTCGGGTGGAAGATGAGGAAGTCCCTCCCTTGAGGGTTACCCAGAATATATAGCATAAGAACTCGTGGACCAAAACAAGAAGCCTGGATAAGTTAGCAACTCCCTGGTGGAGAATGTTTGCTTGCGTAAAGGAACTAAATGATCACATTGGACGAACTGCATTGTTGACAAGCGTTCATGGTTCGTCAGACATACAGACTTCGGTCTACCAAGTGTCTGGTGTGAGGGTGAGCAGCTGCATGAACAGTATAGGGATAATTAGCTATAGTAAAGGGAGACAGTTTCAGTAGGAGGTTATAGACAATCTTGAAAAAGAGAACAATAAAATAGAGAAATTAGAGTATCGCACAGGTTTAAAAGAAAAAAAATAGCGCTTATGATGGATATATGGCTCGAAATGTATCATTACAAGGAAGTAAAGGAAAGAGGTTAGTGTAACTGAATAATATACTATTTCACCTTTTAATTTGACCTTGCTCCGATTTATATAGTTATAACTAAAGCGCTTTCTCTTTCTCACAGACACATACACTATCTCACTCTCTCACTCACTTGTTCTCCCACTCACTCACTAACTCATTCACTCACTCACTTAATAATCGTACTACGATAAAGCTACAGATTCAATCGTATTCATCCGGATTCTGAGATTCCAAAATCATCAGCTTTTACAACATTATTCTTATGCTCATTCCTGACGACGTTTACCTTATCCTAATTCCAGAATTAATCTGAAAATCATACATCGCTTCTGCTCTATTATCAGATTATCTATGCTTTCATAAAACTTTCCACAATGAAGTTTCACTCACCCTTATCTTCAAGTTTCTGTCCTTACTTCATGCCAGATTATCTATTGTTTCTTATCCTTATCTATCGTCGAGTTTCATATCTCTCTCCTGTAACTTTCGAAACTGAAAGCTATTTCACTAAAAATTTTAAATCGTACTTCACTGTCTGATATGCTAGTTTCTTTAATCCTGATCTATCGTCAAAATTCAACTCCCTCTCTTGCAAATTTCCATGTTGATTTCTCGCTCACTCTCATTCATATTTCTTGCTCATTTCTTTCGGTGTCAGAGAATCCGGGAATTTTACTCAGATTTATCTGCAAATTTCACTTTTCCCACCTGGAAGTTTCCATAGTAATGTCACTTTCAATCTTATCTTCACTGCCAGGCAACGCAGTAATTCTTACTCTTATCTATCGTCCAATTTCACATCTCCCTCCTGGAATTTTAAATACTGATTTCTCACTAACTCTTAATTTCAAGTTTTAATCCTTACTTAGTACCAGATAATCCGTTGATTTTGGTTCTTATCTATCGTCAAATTTCACGTATCTCATCTGCAACTGTCAACGCTGATATCTCACCGCTCTTATCTTCGTTTTTTTTTTCTCGTAATGTCAGTGCCAGATAATCTAGTGAT
The DNA here is from genome assembly GCA_037179515.1 of Halocaridina rubra. Lineage (NCBI taxonomy): Eukaryota > Metazoa > Arthropoda > Malacostraca > Decapoda > Atyidae > Halocaridina > Halocaridina rubra. The sequence goes on along the minus strand of JAXCGZ010002314.1, from coordinate 5,612 downwards.
TCTTACCTTATCTTTCACCAAGCTTCACATCTCTCTCTCTCTCTCTCTCTCTCTCTCTCTCTCTCTCTCTCTCTCTCTCTCTCTCTCTCTCTCTCTCTCTCTCTCTCTCTCTCTCTCTCTCTCTCTCTCTCTCTCTCTCTCTCTCATTTTTGGACCATGCTTCACTATCACAGTTTGTAATGATTCTTACTCTATTCTATCGTCAAATTTCACTGTTCTCTCCTGCAACTTTCCATATTGATGTTTCACTCATCTCTTCTAGACTTAGTTCTTACTTCGTGCAAGATGAAATGGTGATTTTTTCCCTTTATTTATAGCATAGTTCCAGGTAACTTATAACATCTTCAACTTTCTATACTGATATCTCACTCAACACTCATCTCCAACGTTTTTCAATACTTCGGTTCCAGTTAATCCTGTGATTTCTGGCTCATCTTTTCATTAAGTTTCCCAACTACCAGTAGTAACTTTCCACAACTCTCTCTCTCTCTCTCTCTCTCTCTCTCTCTCTCTCTCTCTCTCTCTCTCTCTCTCTCTCTCTCTCTCTCTCTCTCTCTCTCTCTCTCTCTCTCTCTTTTTCTTTATATATATATATATATATATATATATATATATATATATATATATATATATATATATATATATATATATATATATATTAATCCATACTTTAATGTATGACAATGTAATGTTTCTACTCTTATTTATCTTCAAATTTCACTTCTCTCCTCTTTCAAATTTTCACAATTATAATTCACTCACTCTCCTCTTCAACTTTTAAGTCTTACTTCGTGCCAGATAAGATGGTGACTTTTACCTTCATCTATTGTCATAGTCCAATTATCACGTCTGAAACTCTCCATACTGATATCTCACTCACTCTAATCTTTACTCTTTGCCCTTACTACAGCGCCATATATAATGGTGATTTTATCCCTTGTTTGCAATTAAATTATCACTTTTCCCTCGTGCAGCTTTCCACGGTGATATCTCTGTGCCTCTTGTTTTCAACATTAAGTCTTTACCCCAGCGAAATATATATCACGTGATTCGTTCCCTCATCTATCATCAAATAATATTTATTCCTCTTGTAAGCTTCCACATCAATGTCTCACTCACTCTAATTTTCAACTTTAAGTCCTTACGTCAGTACAAGATAAGTTAGAGATTCTTTTCCTTTTTTATCGTAAATTTCACTCATTCTCGCTTTCAATATTCCACACTGGTATTTATTTCATAAGTATCTTTATTTCTTGCTTTACTGACAGACAAGCTAGTGAGTCCCCTTTATCTTTCGTCTAATAACACCGCTCTCTTATGCAACTTCATACACTGATATCTCACTCTTATCTTCTAATTAACTCTTTACTTCATGGCAGATCATCTTCTCATTCTCCTCCTTATCAACTGTTCGATTTCAACAGCTTATTGGACCTATTTCCTCTCTTTGCATAGCATCATTCTTCACTAGAAGACTATTATCTGTAAGCCTTTTATCACTTCATAGAGAATCATTCGTTGCTTTAGACCTCGATTCCTTATTTCATTATTTCACAGATATATAAAACGTTTTTCATCAAAATATTTTAGTGATTACTCCTTTTCTCATTAATGACAGGATTCTTTAGTGCTTTGGATATAGATTTATTTTACATATACATAAAAAAGTCCTTTTTATTTAAGGAATGTTTTTATAAACAGAGGTCTCTTCGGTGTTTTAGGCCTCAATTTCTTTTTTTATTACTCACAAAAAGAGTCCTTTGCACTAAAACACTTTAGTCTCTACGCATTTCATCGCCAAATGCAGGTATCTTCAGTGTGTCAAACCTCGATCTTTTATTATAACATAAAAAAGAACATTTTTCACCAAAAGACTTTAGTCTCTGGAGTCTTTTATCTCTAAGTACAAGATTTTCACTGTGTTAAACCTCGATTTTTTGTTACAGAGAAAAAAAAAGAATGGACACACTAAAAGTATTTAATTTTAAAGCTTATTATTTATTACTAAATACGGGTATTATGAGTTATAGGCCTTGATATTATTTTTCTTTATTCAAAGAGAAAACAGAAAGCAGAAAACAAGAAAAATTAACTGTAGCAAGATATGAAAGAGGAAAAAGTAGAAGAAAATGTGAAGTTCCACTGAAATAAGGTAGACTGATTATACTTATATGAAGATATGAAAAAGAATGGCGGACGAAGTTAGTAGCCAAGGTTAGTGATCTTACATGAGGGTGGAAAAGAGTTTTACACAAAGAATCAAAGTGAGAAACAAAAATTGAGTAAAATACCTTTATTTATTGCGAGAAATTAAAACCAGAAATGGAGGTGGATCGATTGCATAATGCTAAATATTATGAAGAAGAAGAGATACGTAAATGGTTGTGTGTTCGAAAGGACTAAGAAGAGGAGGCTAGTCCATGTTAACGACCTAATGCGAAAGTGGGAAATACCGGGAGACACAGCAAGAACATTACACAAACATATCAAATAAACAACAATCGCAAACACAAAAGGGATATTATCTTAAGAATGAGCAATACATACAAAAATATAAAAACAGCATTCTAGGTTTTGTGAAAACAAGAATCATTGTTATACTGCCATCGATCAATGATCAAGATTTGTTGATCTTATTTAGTGTCTGTTACCATATTAAGGAACAATTTTTATCGAAATTCTATAGCATGCGGTCGAATGATATATATATATATATATATATATATATATATATATATATATATATATATATATATATATATATATATATATATATATAATATATATATATATATATATATATATATATATATATATATATATATATATATATATATATATATATATATATATATATCATTAGCAAAAAACACAATCAAAACTTTACGCTGATTCAATTGCGCTTATATATATATATATATATATATATATATATATATATATATATATATATATATATATATATATATATATATATATATATATATATATATCATTAGCAAAAAACACAATCAAAACTTTACGCTAATTCAATTGCGCTTATATATATATATATATATATATATATATATATATATATATATATATATATATATATATATATATATATATATATATATATATATATATATATATATATATATATATATATATATATATATATATATGTCTGATATTTCATAGAAGCAGCAATAGCATAAGGGGTGGCGGCGGCTGAGACGGCGGCAGCAGCAACAAAAAGGTTGTTCAATTCACTTTATGACTGCCTATACTGGCAAGCTATTCAAATTAAGATAACATACTTCCTTAAATTTAAAGAATGTAGTAGTAGTAGTAGTAGTAGTAGTAGTAGTAGTAGTAGTAGTAGTAGTAGTAGTAGTAGTAGTAGTAGTAGTAGTAGTAGTAGTAGTAGTAGTAGTAGTAGTAGTAGAGCAGTAGTAGTAGTAGTAGTAGTAGTAGTAGTAGTAGTAGTAGTAGTAGTAGTAGGCCTAAAAATATTTTATATCAAACTAAATGATAGTAATTAAAAATAGTAGTAGTAGTAGTAGTAGTAGTAGTAGTAGTAGTAGTAGTAGTAGTAGTAGTAGTAGTAGTAGTAGTAGTAGTAGTAGTAGTAGTAGTAGTAGTAATCGAATTTTTGCACAAAGTGGAAGTAAAGCCATAATCATAATGAGGCAACAATAATCAATTGAATATTAACTCGTAGGTATACTCACTTTGTTCGTCTAGTTGACTGGTATTAGCACACGTCTGAGTATCCATTACACATCCAGTTTTGCAGCTGTTGACCTACGGTATAGAAAAAAATATAAAATATCAAGATATAAATTCATATATTTCTCAATAATCAAAATGCAAGTCACTACAATAATAATTGCTTGCTTGAAATAAATAATTAATCAAACGATAAAAAATAAGAAAATATAATATGCAAATAAATTAATAAATGAACAAATAGATAAATAGATAAAGTAATAAATAAATAATAACATATAATTAATGAAGACACTGACTAACTTATTATGTAGTTCGGTTTTACGTCACGGACTCCCTTTTCAACTAAGGGCTAGGACGGTTGCCTTCTTGCGAAGGACTTGTTTTGGCAGATGTAATCGTTACCCTGAGTGCATGCCCTTGCTAACCTCAGACCGTGGCGGGGCGCGAACACTCGACCTGACGCCTCAGAGACGCGGACACATACATAAATATGTATCTGATTATGTAAATAAATCAATGAATACCTAAAAAAAATAATAAATGTATGTGTATAGCAGCTTCATCACAGATCGTCTAATCTATGGTTTCTTTAATCACTTTACGTAATCGGAACAAATATACTGTTATAAAGTATTTTAAAACAAATATTGGCCACGAAGTACTTACCCTTTGCTTTCATTTTTGCAAGAGATTAAATCATGCTAAGTGTTTGCTCACAATGGGTTCAGATGTCATTCTTCGAGTCAAAATATCACAGAAATATTGATATTTAACAAGGAACACACCAATATCATCATTGCCTACTTAATTTCTGACTAACTCATTAAAAAAAAAAAAGTCTCCGTTTGACTCTTTTTAACAAGAATATTGTCTTTCTGCTTATATGTGAATGACAGTAGAATATGATAGATTCACAGTTTACGCATAGCTCATATATATATATATATATATATATTATATATATATATATATATATATCTATATATATATATATATTAATATATATATATAGAGAGAGAGAGAGAGAGAGAGAGTGAGAGAGAGAGAGCGAGAGAGAGAGAGGTGAGAGAGATGAGAGAGAGAGAGAGAGAGAGAGGAGAGAGAGAGAGAGGAGAGAGAGGAGAGAGAGAGAGAGTACCTTGTGTTACTATTTTATACCTAGAAGTCATCTTTATAGTCTTATGTGAATGACAGATGAGATGGATGCCCTCGTACGCAACATATAACTCATCTCTTCTTCTCATCATATGCCTAGTGGACAAAAGCCTGTCAGTTTGAGGATTCATCGGTAACGGATCACAATCCAGGGAGTTTCTGAGTGATACATTTATCCACCATAGGCTTGCTAGGCCTATCCTGGCATCCGGTTCTGATGCACGACTCCTAATTCTAAATTATATTCGGAGTAGTCCTCATCAGAGGACTTCCCTCATCAGCCACCCGAGGGGCATGCCTAGTAGGGATTTCATCGCCCCAGGACAGAGATCATATATATTAGAATTTTGTACATATTTTTCTCTTTATTACATATTTTGGTTTTCATATATAAGCTGTCTCCGCCTTTGGAATGTCAGTAATATTAATTTTTTCCAAAGTTCTCACTTCTTCAGTATTGATGACAAGTGAATAAATAATTTAGTAAGTACTGGATAAAAGATGGTTGGGTATATGGATACAGAGTTGGATAACTAAAGAGAAAAGACCATTTATTTAAATAGAAATAATGAGAGAGCCTTCGTTGATGCTTAATTGATCTCTTTATGATAAATGGATGGCTGGATAAATGGATGGGTAGACAGACAGTTACATAGAAAAAAATATCTATCTACATATCTATCTATCTATCTATCTATCTATCTATCTATCTATCTATATATATATATAATATTATATAT
>JAXCGZ010002313.1:40000-70366 GCA_037179515.1 Halocaridina rubra | reverse complement strand
ATATGACAGAGGTAGGGTGGGTATGAATAGGTTAGTGCTTATTAGAAAAATCATAAAAAGAAAAATAGAATAAATAAGTAGAGTAGAATAGAATAGGTTAGACATGCTGAAAATACAATTCAAAAATGGAGCTGCCTCGTGTGTGCCAGTAGGCATGTTGCAGTGTCCTCTATTCTTATGTTCTTATGTTCTTATAACCAAATTGTTTCGCCTTTTTTCATGTTCTTGCATTTCCCTAACTTCTGATCTAATCTCCTCCCTAATATCTTCTGCTGATAATCCTAGAGGACCTCCTGCGTTAATTGTTGTTGTTTTTTATTTGTGTTTCGATACTTAATATTCTATCCATCATGAGGGCAAGCTGTTTAGTCATATTATCATTTGCCTCTTTCTACTTCATGTTCTCTGCTCTTAAATTTTTAAAACTACCATACCATTTTCTACAAAACCATAGCATTGCTTTATAACTCTTTAGAGCTTTATAATCTTCTCTAGATACTTTACCGCATCCTAAGTGGTACCATACTCTACACATATCACACGCTGTGCCTCCTTGGTTACTCTTCACCTCCTTCCCGCAATATCCACAGTCGGCATCCTCCTCAGAACTGCCCCTATAATCACTATTATTTTTATCACTTTCTTCAATTTTCTTCGTCTTCCCCCTTGCTCCTCTTTCTTTTTTCTTTTCATCACTCACTGCTTCTTATTTTAAAAAACTCATGGGATAAAAATCAAACTATATCTCATAATCACATTTCAGCGTACTATTATAAATCTGTTTATATAAATAATACATTGTAAGTGCATTGAATATACTATCCACTATCAACAGCACCTATTTGCTTTTAGAAATCATATGGCAGATATATAATTTAAACCTATACTACAAATAAATATCATTACATATGGCATATAAAATTTAAAACAATCATGGAATGTATTGACACAGATCTGAAAGTACCTGGGCCTGTCCTATTGCACTATAAAATATAGAAATTATATTTATAACAACAGCAAAGGTGAGACATATTATGTATGTTAGGAATACATTGGAGGTATATATAGGAACTACAATACCTCTTTTCTAAAACTTCAGGTTAAAAATTCTTAAAGTTTATATTGAAGTCTCCTTCTCTAAAGAATTTGACTCTCAATGTTTTTGTATACGGTAGAAAATATGCTAAACACTTAGATGATAGTGCTTAAATAATATAAAGTACATTTTGAAAAATAAGTAGGTGTATTTTTTCCCTGCCTCCGAAAATACAGACTAACCTTATTGCAGTGTTCCAACATATACTTGACTTGTAATATACTGAAGATGAGTGAATTATGTTGATTACTGCCAACTTGTGTTCAAGTAACAACAATACTGCATGGAAAAAGGACGTATTTATGTATATCTGTAGCAAATCATATAAAGTGGGTTTATCTAGGTCAGGCAAAGGAAAACTGGCTCCTATATTACAGCACATCTCTGAGCTGTCATCACAAGTTTGTTTGCATACCACAAAGAGTAAGTACTTTGTACATACATACATTGTAGTACTTTTTACTGTGATGTTATGGACATACAGGCCTTAGAGTACCTTTAACTAGGAAGTAGATATTTTAGAGAGCCAACAATATTACGAATATAGGATATACAGCAACTACACCAATTACATGAAGACCCATGTCCAATGTGCCCTCTTTACACAGGCACATTCCTCTTACCAAGAATGAAATAATCAAATAAAACTTATATTACATATGTCTTTTGTAATGAAACCATATAAAAAGAGTAATCTTAAAAAGTAAGATACACTATGAATACAAAGTATCACATACTAGCAATATTACAAGCAGATCACTTAGGAGTCCAAAATAATAAACATATCACTTAATAGAGTCTGCAATATTGCAAACATATCACTTAAGAATCCTGAAGAGTTGCAGATTAAACAAAACTGCATATATAAAAAGAAATCTGCTCATCAAAGCAACTGCTTAAAGAAATGTAAAATTAGAAATTCAAATACACCAGCAAAATAGTCCACAACTATCCTGTTGATATATCACAATATAAAGTAAAAATATTATACAACCTCAAAATCATGAGACATCCCATCCTTAAAATCATCAATACTAAAATATGAGGGGATCAGAAGAATATATCTGACTACATTTCATCACAACTACATACAACCATAATTGTGCACGTAAAGTGCTGTACACTATTCGCAACTTATTAAATTCTTTCTCTTTTTGTTTTATATACAATGGCCATAAACCCCCTTTTAATGGGGTGGCCTAATAAAAGCTCACACATTCACGATAAGCCAAACATACAAACAAAACAAACAAACTTTATTTCTATTTCAATACAATGGGTATTCGTCAGCCAGGGCAAGCCCCAACCCCCCACTATGGTGTCCAACCACAGCAGTTCCTGCCAGTAAACAGCTTAAACTCTCGGTCTTGGACGGGAACCGATCTTTCGACCTCGTGAATGCGAAGCCAGCGTGTTACCACTGTACTAGCCAGCAGGCTAGTTAAAAGGAGTGATAAAGGTGTGCTTGGAGTATTGTAAATTTGTGCTTTGACTCGGCCACCCACTTACAAAGGATATTACAGGCATTGCATTTAAAAAAAAATTTGAAAGACCTATCGTGAACTGAGCCTAAGTGCGTATTCTTGCCAGTTTTTGATATCCATTCCTCTGCTTATCGTTTTTGTGCTTCGTTTTCCGAGAGTCAAAAAGGACCTCAGCATCACTCTCGCTCTCAGACCCAGAATCAAGAAGGTTACCTGGGAGATGTGTCTTCACTGAAAGCATATAGGAATGAATAGTGATGATGTCATCCAAATTTTTTTAAAGAAAATATATTAAAATTCATGCATAAAATATATATACTTTGGGGGATGATTCAAGGAAGTGTATATCTTGTGTAGAATATCCTTAATTCTTTGAGTTTATCCCTCCTGAAGTCACGATTACTGTAAGCATTGCTTACCTTTCTTTTCCTCTTCCCTTGAAATCTTGCAACTTGTCTTTTCTCTCTTTTTTCTTTTTAAAAGGATACAGCTGTGGTCACCTGATACAAAAAATATTATATCCTTTATACGAAACAAAATAAAATGCAGTGTAAAATATTACTAAAGCAAACTTCAGATATACGTAGACTGGAGCACAAAATCAAACTGAAACATGTTACAAAACTCAGCATGTTACTAGGGGCAAAAACAAATAAAATTAAAGAAGTGACACACAGTATATACTCGTGTAACAGCCATAAACTTTATATGGTTTTTAAAGCTGATTTCTCACACTTGCTAGCACAATAAACTGAGATGGGTTGGTGTGGGGGGGTTGCCTTTAGATGATGCAGTAGGGGTAAACCAATTACTGTACTCTTGTCGGGTCTCATTGAAGATGTTTCCCTACTTGCTTGGGGAATGTCCCAAGCAGGAGGGAGGGATTGTCGAAGTCCTTTTACTCCAAGAAGGTTAGAGTAGTGATCGAGGAAGATTAGTTTCTGGTGAATGTGCGTGCACTGGCTCAGCCATTACCCTTATATGAGGGTTGCCGTCATTGTATTTGTACATATGCAAGACTGGAAGGAGATGCTGTTCATATCTGGTATTAGTAAAAATCTGTGCAAACGAGCCACTTTACTATATAAATTAATAAACAAGTAGTACTGAATTTGAATCTGTGGGTTACAACGTATGGCTTTAAAAACAACAACATAGGAATATAATAATTTACCATTTCAACAATTATTTTATCTCCTACTGTCAGGATTTGAACCTGCAAAAATGGAGTCCAAATTTAATCATATCACGTCCTGAATTGCTGTTCTATGAGTCCCAGGTATGAATCCCGATAGTATGAGGTTATTTACATGTTCAAAATGTCTAGCATTAATCCACCAACTGGAATGTCATTCACGAATAAGTTGTTGAATAATTAAATAAAACTTGTACATGTGATACAATAAGCGGGTTGTTGCATTAATGTACATTTCAATGTGGCAACTTGAATGCATAGGTATATAAAGATTGGTGATGATGTTGTGGTAGCTGATCATACCAAGGATACTTTAACATTTCATTCACTTAAATTTGTTTGAAGAATGTGACGGTCCAAAAGACCCTTGTATTAGACTGGAAAATTCTAACTATATTACTTGTACCCCACGTGAGGCCCCCCACTTCCCTTCCACCATTTTTTCATTAGATAAAGAATCTGCCCAATGGGCGATGGTACTGACGCTAATGTATCCATATAACATACACCTCAGGCATGTAATTATGCTATTTGAAATATTTTTTGTTTGTTGAAAATTATATTAATCAGTATTAAAATAAAAGATGTGATGTTCAAGACACGAAAACAATAATACAATGCTTTATCAACACCTTGAGAGGCATACAGGCAACAATAAGTGCTTAAAATATTCATCCCCTATGAGACCTCATCAGGAACCTATTTTTGTATTTATATCTTACTTCATGATAATGACATTTGATCCTTACACCAAAGTGGTGATGTGAATTGGAAAATATCTCCACTTGCATTAATGGTGAATTGATGCTTTCCAGTAGAATAAATCTCTTGGATATATCAGATTATGATATCTGGATATTTGATGGAATTTACACTCCCACACCATATCTCTGGGAGCATGTACAGGTATTAAATATTCCAAAAGTTCTTTAGGCACGATTTGAAACCTGATCCAGATTAAAAAATCTGGAACAAATTCATTCATTTCTTGGGGCTATTTATGGGGAAGAAAACAAAATAGGTGATTGTTGCTGTGTTTTCTGAACAAATGCATTTAATCATGCATAGTTTTTGTTAAACCTGGGTGGCGTTTGCAAAACCCTCCGTCATCCACTTTAATAATATGCATTGGTCTATTACAACAGAAACTATGAGATGTCTTCTAAATTATTAAGAGTGCCTTTGCAATTTTCCCCAAAGAGTAATTGCTTGTGTATTATTGTGGGGAAGTTTGCATTTATAGTGATATCATAAGCATTTATATGTCATATATACTGTCTAGAGTAAAAACTATTTTTCACGTGTGGTTGATGAAGCAACAAAAATTTATTTGACCAGCATTTTTCGCTTATACTTTTCAACATATTGTCATCCTCTTGCCGAAGGTGTGCAAAGAAAAATAAAACTTTTTGACATATCTCCGCCCCTTACTGGGGGCCATGACAGATCAGCAGTAAGGTGTGTGAGTCGGGAAGTGATTAACACAGGCTCAATATCATCATGGGGCATTAGGAAAGGCATCTAGCCTTAATACCCTACCTCCAACATATGTGTGTTTGGGGACTAGAAGTGACATATAAAACTGCACAGTTTTGCCCTCTTTCCTCTTGGGAAAGATAAGTGATGGTGGAGGGGGTCAATAAGGGGATATGCCTTTCTATTAACTGCAGAACAGCATTTGTGATGGGTTAGGTCAGGTAGCTGCACTTTATGATAAAAATGACTTTCAAGTGAATGGAGTTATGGAGGATAGAAGCCACCCTCAGACAGGGTAAGACCATCATAAGAGAAAGACTTCTTATGTTTTTCCTATTTCTCATGGAAGAAGAGGGTGAGTTTATCTTGTAAATGGATTATTTCTGAAGGAAATAAGCTAAAATTTCATGCAATTCACTCTAAAAACTTTAGGAGAATTACCCATTGTATTCACTATAATTTACCCAAAGAGGTCTGTGTTCGCCTATGAAGAGAAAATTTAATCATTGTGGCTTGTGGTTTGTTATTTTCAAATTGAACCAAATGGCTTGTGGAGTGTGGTACTTACACAGCATTATTATCTGGTTTTAAAAGGAACAAAAATCATAAGCAAACATTTTCCAATATTGAACATATAGTCATATTAAAATCTGCATTCAATGAGGGAGGTAGCCAGAAAAATATTTCCTCAAGCCATTCCAATATGCACGGAATAAAAAGTGTCAAACTAATTTTCAGTATGATTACCTTAACTAGGCACCATCACACAACAAATCAGGTAGAGCAATGGTTAGAGCCCTTGACTTAGGAAGTGACAGACACATGATCGAGTCCAGTGTGGGGCGTTAGGATGGGCATGCAGCCTTAATTCTCCAGATCAAAGCTCTCTGATTCTACCCTTCAAAATAGGGATTAATAGTGACACAGAAAATGCAAACTAACACACATAAAAGAGCAAATTAGGATAGTCTGAGTTATGAAAACAGGCATGAAATGAGTAGGATGGAGCAAAAGTGGCATAGTTTTCACAATAGATATTAGTTCATAAAAAAGAATACTAGAAAAAACTCACATTTGTTGGTTTCTTCATGATTATCCAAAAGAGAATAACGAGGAAGCTTACGCCTGGGCCTTACGTTACCTCCGAATTTTCTTACTAATAGAGCAATAATTCCCCATATAACAAGTGCAATGCTTATCACCAAAATACAAATTGTAACAAATACATAAACAACACTCCAATCTGAAAATACAAATAAGTTAAACTCCATAATGTCATAAAGGGAATTTTTCTTCTTTATTAACCTGTCTGTATCCACCCCCATTCCAATAGGGAATTACAGTGACATCCAAAATGACAAACAACAACATTCAGGCTTGCACAGATATGATTTCAAAAATTGTACATATTAATCTTGATCTATACAACGTATACTAATTTAGTCAGTGGGAAGGGAAATGGAGAAAAACTGCTTAATCACAATCACTATAAATCCTCATTACAATGAGGGTGGATACAGACAAGGCAGGAACTGGGAAATTAAGGCTGGATGCCCATCCTTATGCCCTGCAGTGGGATCAAACACACGTTTGTCACTTCCCGAGTCAAATGCTCATATCAATGAGCAACTGCGGTCCCTATATAAGATATGCAATATGCTAAATTCATTTTCAAAACAAAAAAATAAGAGATAAGAGGCTTTCGGTAATGTTTCCCAATTATATTGGTGAAGTAAGAAATCTGGGAATATTAATAATGAATGCCTTTTCTCTTGGATCTTCCGTTATAGCTTAAAAGTAAGACGACAGCTTGCAAATAAAATGTAATTGAGGATAAATTCTGTTTAATGATCTACAAATGTCCATGGGAACCACAATAGCATAGTGGAAGAGACAAATGCGTGTTCAAGCCCACTACTGGATATTAGGAAGGGCATCGAGCCTTAATCCCCCCTAGGTGTAAATGGAATAGGGTAAGAATATCTCCTCCGTGTTACCTTGCATATCATAAAGAAGGACTAAATGGGGTGAAGCTAGGGACTGTGAATCCTCTCTCTTGTACAATCCACTTGGAATGAGTAAAGCTTTCTTGCCTGAATTAAGCCATCAGCCATCCCCTTATAAGGGGAAGTATGGCAGCTGTATGTAGTTATAGATAAGAAGACTGAATAAACGTGTGTCCAATACACAATTGTTCCTTATCTAAAGTGGTCAATCGATTCCCCCCCCCCCGTGTAAGCCAACATACTGCACATGGTAAAGACCCTTATAGAAAATAGTCTATACTTTACATATAACTAATCCCTAAACACCAATAAACAATAAATAATGCCTAGATTACTGTCCTGTAATTAAATTTTAACTATTTTAACTTATGCAAATACACTACAGTAGGTGCTATAATCTACAGTGAATAAAAACTTTGAGAATTTTTAATTTTTTCGAATATTTTCCAACTTGGAATGTAGGCCAGCTATGCAAATGCACACATTCTAAACAAACATACCAAGTAAAGGAAATCTGCTGTATGAAGAACTCTGCTTTATAACAGAAGCAAATATAAAAGATTCTCTTCTTCATATGGCTTCGTTTGCCATAATCAAGAAAGAGGTTAAAACAAAGAGATAAAAAAAATGTATTGTAGAACGGCCAAATTTTATTTCTCCCATCAAACTTATTCCTTCAGAGTGCATCTTATTACAAATCCAGAACACGTTTAATACAGTGCTATAGAAAAGACTTGTTAAGAAGCTGGATGTAATGGTAAATAATAGGTGAAAATGTCTTGGAGAAGATAAAAACATATTTAGATGAAAGTCAACAAAAGAATACAGTAAGACAGGGAGTCTCAGACTAGCAATTGTTTCAATGGGATTAGTTTTAGGGTATTATTGTTCCTCATATAAGTACAGGTATTGTCAGAAACTATCAATGCATTTACAAATATGAGAATATTTGCAGAAGATCCGGACTGTTATGATGAAAGTAGTAATCAGGATATATTTTCACATTTAACACAAATGTTCCTTTGCAAGACACGATTGTTCCTCTGCACGTTATAGTAAAGGCTGCATATGTACACCTAGCTAACATAAGGGCAGCCTTCAGATATATGGATTAAGAAATATTTAGACATATTTGACATATCTGAGGCCTAAACTTGAATATTAAACTTCCTAAGAAATTACAGGGTATTGTACAATGCTAGTGACAGATACATAATGCATGAAACCTCGATTATATTGACAGGCTGAAGGCATTAGATTTGCTACCACCCAGAGTCAAAGAACAAGTGGAAATATAATAATGGATTTATAAACCTCCACATTTTGACATAGCTGACAGGGAGTGATATACTGATATACGTGGCTCTTGACCCAAAGGTCCTAGCTTGAAATTTCATAAAAACCTTCTCTGCAGGTGTAAGGATATCCTTTTACAGTGAACAAAGAACTGATAACTGACTTTGCTGAGTGAGGAAATTGTACTTACTAAAGACATTCATAGTGTAATGAAATGATATACTGCAAAGTGTCAGCAAACAAATGGAGACAGAGAGTTATGTACATAATTACGTAAATACGCATGTTGTGCGGACAGGACAAGACAAGATCAAGCGTAGGTATATATTAAAATAAGGCATCAGAATTCCCTGGTATACCCTGGCTCCATCATATAAGACTAATATATGACACTGACTTATTTTTATACCTACCACAATTTTGGTATCCGTCTCCCATATGACGTCGAATAAAAGATTCCATCCACCAGGTTTGGCATCTACACTCTCGTGAGGACTGAATGCATTCACCATGACCTGATCACATACATGTAATGTAATTATGATAATATGTTGTACATGTATAGAACTATCCCATACAATATAAATAATAATGTAATACATGAGCTGTTGGTTACATTCCTGTTCATATAAATTAAAGTAAATATTTACAATACTGGTGCTAAAAGATTAAAGCATATCGCGTGCTTCATGAGCAAGAACAATAATATCAGACAGAGCCCTGTCTGTCAAGGGAGCTACCCTTTGGAACAGACTGTGAGAGCACATAAATGACAAACATTATCAATAATAAAAAAAAAGCTGTATACTATGTGGAATTATGAATATTATAATGAATTATCTTATATATTAGCATGCAGTCTAATACTTAAAAAAATATACATGATGATTATTATGTTGTATTTATATTGCAATAGCCACTGTAAACTTTGCAGAACAAAATAATTTTTTTATTTTCTATAATTTTCATTAAGTATCTATAACTAAGAACAATATTATAAAAAACTGTATAAGAACCTGAACAATTGTTTTGACACACTACAGTGTCAATAGAAATGAGAGGCAGATCCAGGATATCTGATGACTCTGAAATGATCTGATGCCGCAACAAAGACACAACTTCGGGACCTTTAACGATATTCTCTCCTGCAAAGACTAAGAATGACAGGCGCACATGACCTGAAATAATATTAACCATGGCAAATGTATGTCATGTGTAGAACTGTAAAGATTCTTTGATTATTGTTACATTAAATCTTACTAGCATTATAAGAAATACTATTAATGTTACATTAAACACAACCAGTGTTGCTAAATACTCATAAACATACTGGTATTATCTGGAAACAGTTGCAGTTGACTTTTAAGAGGGAAACAAGAATACCTCCTTTGGGTTCCCCTGAAATTCCTAAATGTCGACTAAACAGGATAGAGCGAGGGGACTGGGAGTCTCCTCCTTTGCAAATGCCTCTCACATAGAATCAACTTAAATGCTTTGACTCAGTTGCCCACCTTATAAAGAGGATAATGGCATTTGTATATGGACAAACAGAGATACATGAATCAATTCAGAAATGACTTTTAATATTACCATCCTATATGGGACTTTTCTTAACACTTGAGTAAGTTTATTCAAATTCTTCCCTAAAACTTTTTTGGGAAATGGAAGGTTTATTAGCTGTTGAAATACAATTTTCACTTTCATGTGCAAAAAGATCTATCATGGAGCCATTAGAGGCGGACAGCACAAACCAAGTGCACAAAAATAAGAAAAGCTAGGTCACTATTAATCTCTTAGTATGGGGTGGCCATGGATAGGTTGGAGCTGGGAAAAAAAAAAGAAAAAAAAAAGGTCAATGCCACGGCTACACATTATTAATGTGGGGGGTGAACCATGGTAGCTCAGGGTTAAAGTGCGTGGGTTTGTAAGTGACTAACATGGGTTTGAGCCCACCGCGGGGCATTGAGATGGTCATTCAGCCTTAATTCTCCAATTCCAACCAGTCTGTATCCACTCTCATTCTAATGAGGATTAATAGTAACACATAAAACAGCAAAAATGTATGTCATAGTTTTAACAAGCAACATATGACCTTTTCAATAGCCACTCCCAGTATTCTGCAGCTCTTGTGGTTTACGTTTGCCAAAGGCAAAGTTCTTTTGATGCTTTAAATATTAAAATTTACATAATATACGAGCTGTTGTCATAATCACCCTCAATATATAGTTCTTCATTAAAAAGTAAGGCAATTATATATAAATATAAGGGGGTGGCTGATTCAAAGCACACACATTCACCTGAAGCAATTATGCTTTGATACTTCCTCTTAGCTGTTTGGAGATAATGAGCTGCCACATATCCCTCCCTCCAACCTGCTTGGATCATCCACAGGGTAAGTAGGTGCGAATTTCATCTATGAAAACATTCTCTCCCCCTAAACCTTGGTTTGACCGTGCCTGCTCCATGGCTATCCAGGCCAGGAATCGGGCACACCAATCTTACCATGCCTCACCTTCATATTTGACTCGCTCTGTTTTTATTGTAGCTAGGAATCGCTGTACTGCTCAGATTCGAAGGTCTAAGGCTTCCTTTATTAAAAGGAAATTTGAAGACCTTAATTCCTCTCCCATTGATAAATGCTTCTGGTCCTTGGCCAAAAAGTTCTGTAACTCAAGCTTTCCCCCTCTCAATCATTCTGATGGTTCTATAACTTGCTCTCCCACTGACAAAGCCACTCTCTTTGGCTCTCATTTTTCTGCTAAGTCTTCTATAAACGATTCCAGTACACCTGTCCCTAAATCTGTAACCCTCTCTAACCCTATGTCCTCCCTTATACTTTCTTCACGCAGAGTTCATAAGGTTCTTCGCTCGCTAAAGACAAACAAGGCATCTGGCAACGATGGTATCCCTGCAAGGTTCCTTAAGGAGTTTGCAGATGAACTGGCTCCTATGCTTTGCCGTCTTTTTCGCCTCATTTTGTCAACCAGTATCTATCCTTCATCTTGGAAGCATGCTCTAGTTCAACCTGTTCCTAAGAAGGGTGACTGCTCTATTCCTTCAAACTATCAACCTATTGCCTTAACCCATCTATTGTTAAAGTTTTTGAAACTTTGCTCAATGCTCACTTTTTGACACGTCTTGAATCAAACTCATTTATCTCCGATCACCAGTACGGCTTCCGTAAGGCAAGATCCATTGGTTACCTCCTGTCCTTTCTTACTCACGCATGGTCATCTTCTCTGAGGAACTATGAGGAATCCTTTGTCGTCGCCCTTGATATCTAAGGCTTTTGACAGAGTCTGGCACAAGGCTCTGTTGGCCAAACTCCCTGCCTATGGCTCTTACCCCTTCTCTCTGTTCTCTAATTTCCAATTTTCTTTCTGCCCATCTTATATCTGTAGTTGTTGATGGCATGACATCTAGCACTTTCTCTGTTAACAGTGGTGTTCGACAGGGCTCTGTTCTTTCACCTACTCTGTTCCTTCTCTTCATCAATGATTGTCTACAATCCCAATCTTCCTCTCTTCTTCATGCCTCTGCTGACAAATCTACTCTTCACTTTTCCTCTGCCTTTTCTTTACAACCTTCATTTGTTACTCAATCAGTCATTCTTCTACTCTCAACTCCAATATGCAGAGGGTATCTCAGTGCCCTGTGGTGGCGAGCACAGCATCAAAGAATAGCCCCAACGTATTCCCTGCGTGTCGTAAGAGGCGACTAAAAGTGGACAGGGGGGACTAGGAATCTCCCCCTTGTATTAACCTCCTGCGAGACGTCAAAGAAGAAGGGGAGTAGAGGGGAGAATAACTTCTCCCCAAACTCAACTTTTTGGGTGTCTAAATGTGCGTGGTTGTAGTAAATAGAGAGCAAAAGATGTGAGATAGGATATATGTTTGGTAGGAGGAGGATGGATGTATTGGCATTGTGTGAGACGAAGATGAAAGGAAAAGGAGAAGTGGCATTTGGTGATGTGACAGGTAGGGTGTCCGGGATTGAAAGGGGAAGAGCGAGAGAAGGTGTGGCATTATTGCTGAGTGAATGGATGGTAAATAAGGTAGTGGAATGGAAAGAAGTGTCATCTACGCTGATGTGAGTGAGGGCTAGGATAGGTAGGGAATGTTGGGCTTTTGTTAGTGTGTATGGGCCAGGATGTGAGAGAAGTGAGGAAGAGTGGGATGAATTCTGGAATGAGTTATCTAGGTATGTGGATGATCTGAGTAGAAGGAACTATACAGTTGTGTTGGGTGACTTGAATGCCAGAGTGGGTGATGGAGAGGTAAAAGGTGTTGTAGGAAGTATGGGTACCAGGTGGGAATTAGAGTGGCGAGAGACTGTTAGATATGTGTGTGGAGCAAGAGTTAATGATCGGTAATTGTTTTTTCAAGAAGAACTTAATAAATAAGTATACATGGATGAGAGTGGCAAATGGAAAAGTGAAAGAGAGCACTGATGGATTATGTGTTGGTAGCAAAGAGCATGATTGGTAGAGTGAAGGATGTGCATGCATTTAGGGGTGTGGCTGCTGGGATGCCTGATAATTTCTTGGTTGAAGCAAAAGTGGTAGTAGCAAAAGAGTGGGGAAATAGAGTGGAGGGATGTAGAGGGGAAATGGTGAAGGTGGAAGAGTTGAAAAAGCCAGAGAAGAGACAGGAATATCAGGACAGGTTGAGAGTGGCATATGACAGGGTGAAAGAAAGAGACGTTGGAGAGTTAGAGGAGGAATGGGGGTTGATGAAAGAATGCTTTGTGGGACATGCAAAGGATGTGTGTGGAAAGAGGTTTGTTGGAGATGGCATGAGGAGGGGAAGCGAGTGGTGGAATGAAGGGGTGAAAATGAAGGTGGAAGAGAAAAAGAGGGCTTCTGAGGAATGGTTGTAGTGTAAAAGTAGGGAGAAGTATGAAATATACAGGGAGAAAAATGTGGAAACCATGCGGAAGGTAGAGGAAGAGAAGAGGTTGGCAAATGTTAGGTGGGGACAGGATTTTAGTAGGTTATATGAGGAGAATAAAAAGAAGTTTTGGAAAGAAGTGAAGAGAGTAAGGAAGGGTGGATCGAGGATGGAAGAGACAGTGAAAAATATGAATGGACAGATGTTAAGAGGGAACGATGCAAGGAAAAGATGGGCAGAATATTTTGAGTGCTTGCTGAATGTTGAGGAAGATAGAGAGGCAGCTATAGTGGCAGTGGGGGGTGTTCAAATGCCAGTAATGGGAGATGAAAATGAGAGAGAGATTACAAGAGAGGAGGTGAAAAGGGCATTGTATGTAGCGAAAGCAGGTAAAGCACCTGGAATGGATGGTGTGAGAGCGGAGATGTTGAAAGAAGGGGGTGTGACTGCATTGGAATGGTGAGTGAGAGTGTTTAATATATGCTTTATGTTGTCAATGGTGCCAGTGGAATGGGTGATTGCTTGTATAGTGCCACTATACAAAGGTAAGGGAGATGTGAATGAATGCAGTAATTTTAGGGGTATAAGTTTGTTGAGTGTGGTAGGAAAAGTGTATGATAGGATACTGGTTAATAGGATTAGGGATAAGATAGAATATGTGATCGCAGATGTGCAGAGTGGTTTTGGGAGAGGTAGAGGTTGTATAGATCAGATTTTTATAGTCAGGCAGTTTGTGAGAAATATTTAGCTAAGGGTAAGGATGAGTATTTTGCATTTTTGAATCTGGAGAAAGCATATGAGAGAGTTGATAGAGAGGCAATGTAGAATGTTTTGAGATTATATGGAATTAATGGTAAATTGTTGCATGCAGTGAAGAGTTTGTATGAGGGCAGTAGAGCTTGTGTTAGGGTAGGGAATGAAGTGAGTGAGTGGTTTCCAGTGAGTGTGGGACTGAGACAGGGATGTGTGATGTCACCATGGCTGTTCAATTTGTATACTGATGGAGTTGTAAGAGAGGTGAATGAGCGAGTGCATGGTCGAGGTTTGAGAATGGTAGATGGGGATGAAAACGAGTTGGAGCTGAATCAGTTGCTGTTTGCTGATGATACTATGGTGGTGGCAGATTCAGAGGAGAAGCTGTGTCAGTTAGTGTAAGAATTTGGAATGGTGTGTGAGAGAAGGAAGAAGCGAGTGAATGTGGGAAAGAGTAAGGTTATGAGGTGTACAAGAAATGAGGATGGTGCTGGATTGAATGTTATGTTGAATGGAGAGACACTTGAGGAAGTTGAACAGTTTAGGTATTTAGGCTCGGTTATAGCTGCAAATGGTGGAGTGGAAGCAGATGTGTGTCACAGAGTGAATGAAGGATGTAAAGTGTTGGGTGCGTTGAAAGGAGTGATGAAGAATAGAGGGTTGGAAATGAATGTTAAGAAAGATTTGTATGAGAAAGTGGTTGTGCCAAATGTGATGTATGGATCAGAGTTATGGGGTATGAAAGTAAGTGAGAGACGGACACTAAATGTGTTTGAGATGAAATGCCTGAGAAGTATGATTGGTGTATCTCTGTTGGATAGGGTTAGGAATGAAGTGGTGAGAGCAAGAACGGGTGTGAGGAGAGAAATTGCGGGCAGAGTAGTTATGAATGTTCCTAGATGGTTTGGCCATGTGGAAAGGATGGATGATGAAAGACTGCTGAAAACGGTGATGAATGTGAGAGTTCATGGGAGAAATGCTAGAGGGTGGCCTAGGTTTGGATGGATGGATGGAGTAAGGAGAGCCCTGAATGAAAAGAGGATGGATGTGAGGGAAGCAAGCGAGCGTGCTAGGAATAGGAATGAGTGGCAAGCGATTGTGACGCAGCTCTGATGAGCATCTGCTGTTACCACGGGGCTGCGTCTTACAGAGGTAGCCCTGTGGTAGGGGCAGTAGGGGAGTTGGCAGTTGTGAAGTGACACAGGTTGTGGAAGAGCTGGGAGGATGGGCTGTGGCACTCCAGTAGTGCCATCTGGATGGTCGCTAGCTCCCTCGTCATTGCCCATAGAGCAAAGTAATCCCCTTATTGTTTTCTTTTTTTATGTCAGCTACCCCCCAATTAAAGGGGGAAACAACCAAGGTAGATAGATAGATCTCAGTGGGGCACTCAAAATTTTGTTAAATTCACTGCCTCCAAGACAGTTTCTGGCTATCTCTTTATCTTCTTCTCCTCCTGATAACCCTATGGTCTTCAAAACTAATGAAATTTACCCTCTTATTTCTATCAACATATTAGGAATCCATATAGCCTCTAACTTTTTTTGGAGCAATCACATGATCCAAATTTCTAAATCTGCATAAAAAAATTTGGGGTTTTATTTTGGTTTCGTCATTACTTTTCCTCTTTACAGTTACTTAAAATGTATAAAGGTTTTATTAATTGCTGCTTAGAATACTGCTCACATCTGGGGTGCTTCTTATACTTATCTCCTTGATAGGGTTGACTCTAAGGCAGTCAGACTCATTAATGCTGGCTAGTACAGTGGTAACGCGCTGGCTTCGCATTCACGAGGTCGAAAGATCGGTTACCGTCCAAGACCGAGAGTTTAAGCTGTCTACTGGCAGGAACTGCTGTGGTTGGACACCACAGTGGGGGGTTGGGGCTTGCCCTGGCTGACGAATACCCATTGTATTGAAATGGAAATAAAGTTTGTTTGTTTTGTTTTTTTGTTTTTGTTTGTTCTCTTACTTCTAATCTGGATTCTCTCTCTATTTGCCATAAAGTGTCATCCCTTTCTCTTTTCTATCGCTGCTCTGATGAGTTGGCGAGCTGCATTCCTCCCCCACTGCCGAGGCCACGTAACACTCACCAAGCAGCCTCATCTCACAGGCACTGTGTGAAGATTTGTAGTTCGAGAATTGGTCGGTGAAGCAACTGCTTCTTCCAATCTACCTCGACTCTGGAACTCTCTTCCTCCCTCTGTCTTACCTAATTCTTATGACCTATCTTCCTTTAAAAAGCAGATCTATCATCACCAGGGCCTAATCCTCCATATCTCTAGGTCCTCTGTACTTTGACTATTGTTTCTGTCTATTGTTTTCCTTTGTGTAATATTACCTCATTACTGCCTTGCCCTTAACCTTTCTCTTTTCCATCATCTTAGTGTTTTCTCGTGCCTGGACCTTTATTGATGAGGGCACACACACATACATATATATATATATATATATATATATATATATATATATATATATATATATATATATATATATATATATATATATATATATATATATATATATATATATATACACACACCTAGTTCCCTCTTTACGTGTGTTCATAATATGCGAGTAACACCCATGCCAAAAATTTTTAAATTTTGTTTTTCATTTTAGTAAATAATCGAGCGCCTCGAAGGAACTTTTCCGCCATCCTCCTTCTCTTCTACCGCTTAATGCAATCGGATATTATAAAGATAATGGAACAAAAGCATTAAGAACAAACAGCAAACAAACTTTCGATATAATATCGTCAGGGAAATAGCGTGCGAGGGTGCATCAGCTGATACGGAAGCGGCAAAACGTTTGCGGATAGAGGTTCGTCCTCCCGCATCCTCCTCCTCTGCTACCGCTTAATACGATTGAATATCATGAAAAAAATTGAAAAAAAAGCATTAAGAACAAACAGCAAACAAACTATCGATATGATATCGTCAGGGAAATAGCGTGCGAGGGAGCATCAGCTGACACGGAGGTGGCAAAACGTTTGCATCCTCGTGCTCACCGCCACCATGCATGTCCCAGTGTATGACTGTTGCCCACCACATAATAGAGTGCATTAATTTGTTTACTGTACAATAAATCTGTATATCTTGTACACTGTACACTATTTGCATGTTGATATAAACAACTACAGGTCTTTCTTTGTTATGTACTTATAAAATGTTTTCCTCATCTTTCATCTTTGGCATATTGTGTCTATGGACGGTTGTGGAACGCATCTATTCCCATTATCATTGTGTCTTATGGAAAAAGACTTGTTAAATTATGCGAAAATTACAATACCCAGCACTTCTGAGAACCTATCTTCGCATTATTCTAAGAACTAGGTATACAGTAATCCCTCGTTTATCGTGGGGGTTCGGTTCTGGAACCGGCCGCGATAGGTGGATTTCCGCGAAGTAGGAACATCTAAAAGAATTTTTTTTTTTTTTTAAGATGATTTTGACACCAGGACGGGCAAAAAATTATAAATAAAACAGCCTTAATCAGGCTGTAAAGAGAAACAGAGATGGAGAGTGTAATGACCTGTCAGATGTGAAGGGATTATAAAAGATGTGTAATGAATATCCAGCTCTCTGCTGGGTTTTAATATACCTCTGCATTACTTTCATGATGTCTATTCCAAAAATTCTCCTTAGATCTTATTATTATTATTATTATTATTATTATTATTATTATTATTATTGGCAACAATAATTTTCCTTTGATGATGATTGTGGAGATTATTATTACTATTACTATTATCATTATTATTACGAATTTGTAAATAAACCATTATTTTTAAAATAAATAATGTAGTTTTGGTTGAATGAACAAAAGTTAATTATAGATCTCTCTCTCTCCAACATTCTATTCTACCCAACCCCCCACACTCTCTTTGTCCCAGCAAACTAGGGAGGGGCACTGTCCACAGTTATTAAGTAAATAAACCAACAGATGTACAAAAAATGATGAGCCCTTAATAATATTAATAATAATAATAATAATAAAAATAATAATAATAATAATGATAATAATCTCCACAATCATCATTAAAGGAAAATTATTATCGCCAATAATAATAATAATAATAATGAAAATAACAATAAAGATAATAATCTCCACAATCATCATCAAAGGAAAATTATCACCAATAATAATAATAATAATAATAACAATAATAATAATAAGATCTAAGGAGAACTATTGGAATAGACATCATGACAGTAATGTAGAGGTATATTAAAACCCATCAGAGAGCTGGATATTCATTACACATCTTTTATACTCCCTTCACATCTGACAGGTCATTACACTCTCCATCTCTGTTTCTCTTTACAGTCTAATAAAGGCTGTCTCAATTTAGCATTTTTTGGCCCATCCTGGTGTCATAATAATCTTTATATATATATATATATATATATATATATATATATATATATATATATATATATATATATATATATATATATATATATATATATATATATATATATATATATATATATATATATATATATATATATATATATATATATATATATATATGTAATTTGCCCCAAAAAAATCCGCAATGCACTGAACTGCGAAATAGCGAAGGATTACTGTATATATATATATATATATATATATATATATATATATATATATATATATATATATATATATATATATATATATATATATATATATATATATATATATATATATATATATATATATATATATATATATATATATAAATACCGTGGCTGTTTCCCCCTTAAAATGGGGGGTAGCCGACGTCAAGAAAGGAAAGTTTGGGGAGAAGTTATTCTCCCCTCTACTCCCCCTCTTCGTTGACGCCTCGCAGGAGGTTGATACAAGGGGGGGATTCCCAGTCCCCCCGCCCCGTCCACTTTTAGTCGCCTTTTACGACACGCAGGGAATACGGTGAGGCTATTCTTTGATATTATGCCCGCCCCACAGGGCACAAATATAAAAGGCCCCAGGTGTTCCTTATTATCGTCTCCAACCAACCGCTCAATGGCAAAGCCCCTGCTGGGCTAAGGATGATGATGGGATGGCCAAGAGTGCGCCGCCGCGCCCTCGTGTGGGAAACCTCTAGGGCTTAGCTGGAGTAATCGGCCGCCGCTGCCTGTCTACTACAGCAGCAAGATTTTTGGCAGGCCTTTGGCCCTCCCGACTTCTAGGTCTGGCTTCAGGGAACGCGCCACCAACGAGATTTTGGCGGCACGAACTCCCCAATACGCTCCCAAGCAGACTAGGGAGATGGATGACTAGATGACACTCGTCTTGGAGTGGCCACGGCACTTGGGAGTGCCATCGCTGCAATGTGCGTTCAATATATATATATATATATATATATATATATATATATATATATATATATATATATATATATATATATATATATATATATATATATATATATATATATACCTTTTTCGTTATTTCTGCATTTTTTTATCAGCAAAATTGCAATAACGCCCCTAAAAAATAATAGTAAACCAATACGAAATTTGCAAAAAAAAAAAAAAAAAAAAAAAAAAATCATTTTAGTAAAAAATCGACTGCCTTGGAGGCACGTTTCCGCCATCCTCCTCCTCTTCTACGACTTAATGTGATCAGATATTATGAAGAAACTTGAAAAAAAGCATTAAGAACAAACAGCAAACATATTTTCAATATACTGTAATATTGTCAGAAAAATAGGTGCGAGTGTGCATCAGCTGATAAGGAAGTAGCAAAACGTTTGCCGATAGAGGTTCATTCTCCCGCATCCTCCTCCTCTTCTACCGCATAATGCGATCAAATATTACGAAGAATATTGAAAAAAAGCATTAAGAACAGCAAGCAAATTTTCGATATAATATCGTCAGGGAAATAGCGTGCGAGGGTGCATCAGCTGATACGGAAGTGTGACAAAACGTTTGCCGATAAAGGTTCGTTCTCCAGCATCTTCCTCTTCTTCTACCGCTTAATGCGATCAAATATTATGAAGACAGTTAAAAAAAGCATTAAGAACAAACAGCAAAAAAATTTTCGATATAAAATCATCAGGGAAATAGCATGCGAGCGTGCATCAGCTGATACGGAAGAGTGACAAAACGTTTGACGATAGAGGTTCGTACTCCCACAGCCTCCTCCTCTTCTACCACTTAATGCGATTGAATATTACGAAGATAATGGAAAAAAAACATTAAGAACAAACAGCAAACAAACTTTCAATATAATATCGTTAGGGAAATAGTGTGCGAGGGTGCATCAGCTGATATGGAGGCGGCAAAATGTTTGCATCCTCGCACTCACCGACACCATCAGTGTTGCCAGAATATATGAATGAGAGAAATGATAAATATGAAAAATATACATGTGAGCTGGTAAGTTCTTTCAAGTATCTTAAAGATGAAGTACATTTTTATTTAAATTACAGCACTACAATCTTGTAATTAAATATATATCCTAAAATGTACCATACATTTGAAAATAAAAACATCTGCTTTATCTGGCAACATGCACGTCCCAGTGTATGCCTGTTGTCCACCGCATAATAGAGTGCATCAATTTGTTTACTGTACAGTAAATCTGTATATCTTTAATACTGTACACTATTTGCATGTTAATATAAATAACTACAGGTCTTTCTGCTTTGCTATGTAATTATAAAATAGGTTTTACTTATCTTATATCTTTGGCATAATGTGTCTATGTAAGGTTGTGGAATGTATCTATGCCCTTTATCATTGTTTCCTATGGAAAATGATTCATTTTTACACGCGATTTTCCATTTACCAATCACTTCTGAGAACCTATCTAGGCGTTATTCTGAGAACTAGGTGTATGTATATATATATATATATATATATATATATATATATATATATATATATATATATATATATATATATATATATATATATATATATATATATAAAAGAAAGAAAAAGGTAACTTATTCAGTTATCACTCACCTGAGCGAGGAATTCCAGTGGCAGACAAGAGATGGATTATCACAGAATGATCAGATATATGAAGGAATAATTCAAGTTTTTGAAGTAAAGTGGATAGCTGAGAGTAGCTAAGTGTTCCTATGTCACCTCCAACAAGCAATTCCACTTCATCCAAGTAATGTTGTCCTGAAAGACATTTTTTTTTACTATAAAATATAATAAGTCACGAGTAGGCAGGGTATTGAACTCCTGACAATTCTGCTGCCCAGCTAAAACTACTTATGCCACCAACACAATATATACACCCCAAGAGCTCCGAAGGAGAGCCTGGAATCAGCAGCGGCTTTCCTTAGGACATTGGGGGTGTTCAGCAAGGCAGCTTAAGATAAAAAAACAACTACAGATAGTGCTATTACAAGAACAACAGTAAAGATTTATATCACCACAAAAGCAGAAGCCTTAACATCAAAAGATAACAGACTAGGTGAGGCAGAGGCAAAAGCCAATGATATTCTGCATAATACACACAATTCCATGATGTACTAAAAATTATTCTACAATATCATAAAATATACCTACTCTGAATTTAATATCTAAGCACTTATAAACTTTACTAATACTGAATACTTGCTAGCTCCTATACATATAAAAGCGAAAGGCATGAACAAACCTTCTTTGACTATAATTGAGACGGTATCAGAATTAGAGGCACTTTGGTCATCCCATACAGTAAGCTTCCAAATATAAACACCCGAGACGACATCTGTAAACTGCAGGAAAAGGTTATAACGTTCTTATTCCTTAATGATAAAAAATAAAATAAATTATTTAGACCATAGTACCAAAAAATAAAATCAATACTATAAATGCATAAGATGCAATAACACAGTTGTTAAAGCGTCTGACTAGTGAAATGACAACCTCATGTTCCAGACCACCCTGGTGCATTAGGAAGGGAAAATAGCCTTAATTTCCCAAATCTAACATATCTTTGTTAAAGGTTAAAGGTTGCCGGTGTTTCAGTTCTGATATCCATCCGAGATGCTCCTCAGAACGTCAGCCAGGGCAAGCCCCAACCCCCCACTGTGATGCCCATCCACAGCAGTAACCTTCCCAGTAAACAGCTTAAACTCTCGGTCCTGAGCGGGAACCGATCTGTCGACCTCGCGAATGCGAGGCCAGCGCTTTAACACTGTACTAGCCAGAAGGCTAGTACACCCCTATTCGCATAAGGAATAGAAGTGATACATAAAACGGCAAACAAAATATAGAATAAGCACCATATAATGCATGCTAAATTAGGATAATTTGAAAAATTAATTCTGTTAATAAATTTTTTAGGATAAGGTTACTAAAACCTACAAGATATTGCACTAAGCAATAAATTCTGCCGTGCACTAAATTTTCTCTTGGCGAGTGATGAGATTTCTAATCTTGATTATAATCAGACCTATATTCATTTAGTAAAAGTAAAATCTATTTCAATAATTAGTTATAATCATTAACTTACACGTACCATCAACAAAGGTGACTGATCAGAGCCATTGATGACTTTTCCAGCAGCTAGGGAAGTAGGCTCTCTTTCCCACAACCATTTGCTAACAGCCACATCATCAGTGGATTTGGAGCCATCAACTACAACTACTGAGACGGGAAGAGTCATGCTGAAATCTCCACCAGCATTTGCCTTGGGAGAGACATTCTTATCCTGAATAACAGAGACTGTGATATTATCTGTCGAATTCTTAGCTGGATCGTCACCGTTCCAAGTTGAAAGCATAAACACATACTTACCCTTGGTCAAGTTGGATAAGTTCACCTTCATTTCATCAGTTTTAATAAAATGCACGGTGTTTGGGCCAGAAATCTGTTGCCATAACCAATGCGTATTGGGAGTTGTGTCTGTCGTACGACTTCCATCTAATACAACAGATGTGTTGGGTAACACCAGTTGTAAATCATCTCCAGCATCAGCTTTTGGTATGTTCATGTTGGGTTTCTGAACAAAGACATTGACTGGCGCCTCAGAAGATTGCCCATTTCCATCTGTAACACGAAGAATGAATTGATAATGACCTTCTTCGAGGTTACTCAAATGAAGGTATGGTGTCCTTGTATCTTGCATGTCAACAGCCTTTCCTGAATCTTTAGGACCTTTGGTCCATTCCCATCCCTCAATGCCATGGTCATCAATACTGGCATTTCCATACAAAATAATATCACGCTGAGGGAGGTAAATAATCTGGTCCCCTCCTGCATTGGCTGTTGGAGGATAATCCGTCTCTTTGACAACATTTACAAAAGTTGTTGTGTTTCCTTCCAGTCCCTCCTCGTCCTTAACATGGAGCATTATAGTGTAGTTCCCTGGTATGAGGTCTGTAAGCTGTAGGGTGGCACCTGTCTCTTCTGAGAGTTTATATCCGAGAGGGGCCGTAACAATCTCCCAGTGGTAAGAGGAAATGACCATATCATCAATGCTACTTGAACCATCCAGAATTACACCCGAGTTAGGAAGTTTGATTTTCTGAGAGGGTGGAATAATAACTGCTTTTGGAGGCTGGTTTATTCTCTTGGCTGAAAGAGAAAAAAAAATTACAAAATTCGCAATCTCATCTGTAACATAAGTGATTAACTGAGCATATATCTATAAGAGGATTAGATAATTACATAATTATTTCTATATATTTTAAAGGACTGTTTATATGTGGGATAAATGCTAATTATTAAAAGAGGAGTCAGTATGTAGAAGCATGATGACAAGATAATAAAGAGAGGTTACAATAGTAATATACTAATACAGAAATATGTTCACGGATATTACTGGGAAAACAGACAGAACCTTGGGTTCATTCAAGAGATTAAAACAAAGAACTTGTACACAACTTACCAGGGAGAACTGTTACATTTCCAACAGCTTCACCATGAACCCCAGGGGCATCTACCAGCACTTCAAATATGTATACTCCTTGCACTAAGTGGGATAAAGTGATAGTCTGACTATTGGCATCGCTAACAGAGCCCTCTACATCTGTTTCAGGCTTCATTATCAGAGTCCATTCATATTTCATGCCAGTTGGAGCTGCAAATAATGAAGAATACATACATATACAATGGCTGCAATCCCCCTAGTAAAGAAGGTGGCTGGGTCAAAGCACAGACATTCACCAAAGGTTAATATACCTCGATCATTCCTCTCAGCTCCTTGAAGATAAAGGCCTGCTGAGATTCCCCCTGTCACCCTGCTTGGGTCACCCAAAGGAAAAGTGGGTAAGAATTTCCATGATGCCCAAAAGCAGTGCCACTCCATCTCATAGAGAGTATGCTTAATATTTAATTTTGAATGTAAAAGTACATTTCAAAAAAAAGTTTTTTTATATATAGTTAAAACTAAGATACTAATACAATATGAAATTTATGGTTCAGCTATTAAGTGGACTTATAATAAAAAATCTAACATGCTTTAAATTTTATTTTTTTCATTAATTCTTCGCAAAGTATGTTACTTATTTACAGCAATAAATAACAATATTGTTACGATAATGTAATTATTATTTATAAATAGTTTAGCCTAACTGATTTGGGAACACAGTAACGCAGGTTAGAAAGCTCGACTTAAAAAGTTAAAAAACAATGTTCGAGCCCACCACAGGGTACTAGGAAGGGCAGCTTCATCATGTCTGTGTCCAGCCCCATAAATGGAATTAATAGTGACACATAAAACAGCAAACAACATCTACCATCTAAAAGTGTGTCATTACTGTAGTATAATTATCCTATTTAAATATACGAAAGCTGTATCGTGTCAGCTTAACTATATAACCAAAACTACTATGCAAAAGGGACTTTGTTGTGTGGCATCTGGTATCATTATTATGAAAAACTTCCTCAATAGCTTCACTACAGCTAAAATGTAATAACTGCAGTCCCAGTGCTTAGAGCACTCAACTCAGGAAGTGACAAATCCATATTTGAGCCCACCTTGGGTGCTGAGAAGGGTATCCAAGCTTAATTCCCGGACTCGAACCTATATATATCCACCCCCATTCAAACAGGAATTAATAGTGACCCATGAAGTGGCAAACAAACAAACAGTATATTGCAATGGTACTTTTACACATTTTTGCATTTCCTCCCTCTGCAAACATGATTTTTTTTTTCAATATGCAATTGCCGCAATCCCCCTTGTAAGGGAGCGACTACACAACAGGAGACCAATTCACATACTCTGGATAATTCAAGTTGTTCCTCTTGCAAAATGATGCTAATATAAACTTCTGTTTATATTAGTGGTATGGTAAAAGTTTATCATAAAAATAATATATCTTTTAGTACCAAAGTCACTAAACTCTAGGACATCAAGCCTTAATTCTCTAACTCCATCTGTCTGCGTCCACCCTCATTCAAATGAGGATTAAGAGCAATGCATAAAACAGCAGACAAAACTAACAATAGCAACAACAAAATCATAATCTTGTCTTAGCTTAATCTTATAAGTACATATAAAATAGTTCTTGTTCAGCTCTCTAGGAACTGCATGAACACTGCAGGCCAAAGTCCTAATATCTATGGATCCTCAAAGCTGTGAACAAATTAGGAAATACATCTCTTGTCACAAATAAACTAAAGACTGTTCTGTATATGAATGACATTCTTATTCCTGTGCAAAAATATACAATAAATGCCTTAACTGCAAGTTCAAATTTTTTATCCAAATAAATTATTACTTGATTAACATTCTCACAGTTTATTAAGTGATACATTTAGACAAACTACAATCATATATTCACCATACTGTACACATCAACTTACCTCCAATTGCATATGCAGATAACATTACACTATCCTCATATATAACTTTTCCTGAAGGTAGTGTAACAGTTTTATTATTAATACTGACAACGAGCTTCTCAATTGGCTTGGGCGAAGCTATACCAGGGGATGATGCAGACTGTCCATTAGGTAATGATGAGGAAGCAGGTACAGTCGCAGACAGAGATGTGCTTTCAGATTCATCAGAAAATGATGGTATAGCTGTTGAAGCTTCGGAAGCTGCTACGACAGTATTGTCTGACGGTAGACACTCGTCTGTAGAGGAATCCTGAATATACCCTGACAGGCACTTGCAAAGACCATTCCTTCTATGGTTGCCAAATGATATACATTCCTGATTCTTAGGACACTGCATTAATCCAACTTCACACCTAAGGTCAGTTTTTTCTTTGGAAATAAGAGTTTTGTTTATATCGCTTGCACTGGCTCCAGAACTACTGGTATTAGCCTCTACAGAAGACGCATTTCTGCTGAAAGAAATAATTGAAACTCATGGATAGACTTTAAATACCACTTAAACTGTGTAATGATGACTGTAACTTGCATATTATAAGCTTGAGTTTATCATTATTATCATTGTCATAAGCCAAGCAGCACGCCCAGCTGAAAAAAGCTAGAGACTATAAAGCAGTTGGCTCCAGCAGGGGATAAAAGTTTGCGAGGAAAAGGAAAAAAGTGGAGAAAAAAAATATTTAAAAATGGAACAAATTAGTATTGCAATTCTGGCCTTATTCCACTATAATTCTAAAAAATTTAAGCATCAAAGTCTGTTTAATAATAATGTCTTTATGTCCAGCTTATTCTTCTGAAGCTCTTTTGACTAAACAACATGGCTTGGCAATTCATTCCACTTCCTAGTAGTAGCTGGAATGAAACTTCATAAATAATGACTGGTATTATCAAAAGTATGAGTTACATACCTCAATATTCTTCTTCCTGTTTTAATAGGAAGTAAGAATAAGGTTGAAACTCCTCAAAATGATTCAAGTAAATAAACTCCAATTAATTCTATGTCTTTCACTTATTAAAATTAAAGCAAAAAATATTACATATTCTTATCTACTGTGTTTATAACAATGAAAAAGCTAATAGTTTATTTTGCATTACGAATAAAAAAACCCAATGAATTTACTACAGCAAAACAGCAACTTCCAATTATATCAGGCATGCAAAAGCAAAGCAGCACCTTTGATTGTAGTGTTACATAATTGAAGTCTCTTAGTAAAGTGCTATTTATATTGTAAAAGGATCTGATGAAACCACAGAACTTAAAGATATTTTTACTGCTTCTGTGTCACATTATATCCCATTTGAATGGGGGTAGGCACAGACAGCTTGAAGCTGGGGATTAATGCTGGATGCCCTTCCTAATGCCTCATAGAGGGCTCGTACAAAGGTTTTTTTTCTGAGATAAGTGCTCTAATCACTGAGCAATAGGCAAAAAATGTAATTTGCAAACATCATGTGGTAACAAAACTATAAAAACTTAAGATCACTTACCTGGAATTTGAATAACCTATATCTTCACTGCTGACATTACGTACTACAACAACAGTTGTGCCATTCCTCCCTGGTTTTACCTGACAAGCCTCAGAACTTGAGCATTTTACATTAACACATTGCATATTATGCAAAAGAGCAATATGACAAGTTTTGCTCTGACAACATGAGTATGTACAAGCAGTAAGGTTCTTGGCATGGGCCACCATTTCGTAGTTTCCTGAAAAATATTTCGTAATTGATACTTTCCTATATTTGCCGTTTCTGTGTCACTAATAATCACCATTCCATGGGGGTGTACAGAAACTGGTTGGAGCTGGGGAATTAAGGTTGGATTACCTTCCCAATGCCCTGCAGAGGGCTTGATCCCTGGTTTGTCACTTTCCAAGTGAAGTGCAGCGGTTAAAGCACTTGATTCGGGAAAAGGCAAATCTTTGTTTGAGCCCACTGCAGGGGTTTTAGGAAGGACATCCAGTCTTGATTCCTCAGCACCAACCAGTTAGTATCCATCCCCATTCAAATGGGGATTAAAGGTAACACATAACATGGCAAACAACAACATTCCCAAAAAAAGTAAAGTTTGTAATAGCTCTCGATTTCTTTAAGATTCAATGAAACAAAAATCCACATTTAACTTACAGTAATTTTAAAGCACAAAATTAGCTCTAGAGAATAATGCATAACGATAATAACATTTATTCAGTATTATACATGTAACGTATATACTAATACACTTATATATATCTGAGGAATGTAGACTATAAATTTGTTGCAATGCTTTCCATGTGATGACACATTATCAGAGTATTGTGATTGAATAAGAGCAAAATAAATGCAAAATCATAGCAATAAAATCATGGACTACAATATAAATAAGTGTTGGCCATATGAAAGGCATCATATCACTTTCCTGGAGTAAAAAATAGTGGTACAGTTTAAATACATGCATATATAGTCTACACAATAGCTACAATCCCCCATGCAAAGAAATAACAACATCAAAGCACACACATTCACCATAAGCTAATACACCTTGATAACTACTTTTTTTCTCACTGGGGATAAAGGGCTGTCACAATATTCCCCCACAACCTTGCTTGCATAAACCACAGGATAAGTGGACAAGGATCTTTTGCTGTGAGGATAGTAGCTGCAACTGATTTACCCCCATCGCATCACAATTAAAATGACAAGTAATATATCCTATTCAAGAAAATTCTTTATCTATATACGTGGCCTCATTCCCCATTGCAAGGGGGTGGTCGGATCAAGAAACATGCATTCATCATGATTCACACATACCAAAATTACTTTCTTTAGTCCTTGGGGATAAAGGGTTGCCACATTTCCCCTCTACCACCCTGCTTGGATCAACCACATGGTACGAAGTTAAGGATATTTGGCAATGGGGCCCAACAGCCACAGCTGATTTACCCCCCACTGCTTCATCATATGGCAACTCCCCTCACAAACATCCAACACAGTTCACTGTGCTACCAGGTGCATGAAATCACTCTGGCCAGTGTCACCTATGCACAATCTGCCTCCACTCAAATATATTTCTTGGACGCTCTCTTCCCTGCTCCATTGATATTCCACGTGCATCTGGTGCCCTTTAAATGCTGTCTATCCATCTCATTCTAGGTCTTCCTTTTGGCCTTAATCCAACTACTTCTGCCCTCCACACACTCTTTGCTAGTCATTCATAACTCATCCTTCCAAGTGTCCAATCAAACTCAATACTCTCTGATCTAACCTATCTGACAACTTTCTATCAGCACCTGTTCTCTGCCTAACCTCCTCTCTTACTCTATCTATTCTAGATACACCAGTCGTACTCTGAATGTGCAGGGTTACTAAAAACTACAATGAGGCTTACCTGCATTTCGGCCACCAAATAGAATGCTGTTTTCGTAGACTTCTGGAACCAGAGATGGACATATATTCTTCAGTTCTTTCTGTATGAGATCATCTAAACAGGATATATCTCTGATGGCAATAAAACATAATATGATGCTTGTGCAAAGAATAATGCAGTCAGGTTTTCTCTTTTTACCCATGTCTGATTTTGATTTATTTCCATTTAATTTTCATCATGCCTGAAAGAGCAAGCAACGTATGAAACTGGAAATTTGGCTAACATACTCTACAAAAAATTATGGTCATGCAAAGAATAATGAAAGTTTATAATATATGAGACTCAGTGACAATAGGATCTACAAAATGGCTTCTTATTTTATACTTTAATATCTAAAATTCAAGAACATCAGCATAACCCTTTGTTTTTTGGAGAATTTATAGGTTCAAGCCTCAATTTAATGGACTTATAGCAGGCGACCTCGATCCGCTAAATGATTCAGTCATGCTTAATAACATTTATAAAATTCATAGTTTTCTTTAATAATTTCTTTATAAAAACATCATATCATATACGAGGGACTTTATTATTATTATTATTATTATTATTATTGTAAGACACAAAGCACTTTTCATCTCTCTCACTCTCTAACACGCATACACACGCACACATATTATTATAACTATTTGTATCATTACTACTGTAAAACACTGAGCTAATGGTAGCCCAAAGTGCTCTTCATCTCTCTCTTTCTCTCTCTTGAAGCAGTCGCCATCGTCCAATGGTGCCACAACTGAGATACTGAACTTCTCCAGATTTTGTTCGCTAAATCCGAAGTCCGTTAAATCGAGGGTTGAGTGTATAATTACAACCAATGCATCACCAACAGAGGGTAAAGGATTATGATAAAAAATATGAATTTTTTTTTTAACAAATATCTTTCCAATGTTACCCCCTAAAGGTCGGTCCTCTTCCCAGGATGCCAGAACAAGAAATGACCATGGACCAGACAATGTCAAAATTGTTTTCAACTTCCGTGAGCTTG
>JAXCGZ010002313.1:30000-35000 GCA_037179515.1 Halocaridina rubra | reverse complement strand
CTTTTAACCTTCTGTGGTGTAGGGGTAGCGCCTTGACTTAGTAATCATAAGTCCTAGGTTCGAGTCCCGGTCGGGGTAAAAAAATGATTCATGTTTTCACATATGTAATGTGCTTATTTGTATTTCATGGCCCGAATGAGATTGGGATTTGAATTAAATGCTAAAAATGAAGCCACGAGTGAGGTTGGGGAATCTGTAATATGAACATAGTGGCATTCAGTTAGAATGCGTTCATTCCTAAGTATAGCAGATATAAGCTATAAGGTTGGATTCCTTTTAACCTTCTGTGGTGTAGTGGTAGCGCCTTGACTTAGTAATCATAAGTCCTAGGTTCGAGTCCCGGTCGGGGTAAAAAAAATGATTCATATATATATATATATATATATATATATATATATATATATATATATATATATATATATATATATATATATATATATATATATATATATATATATATATATATATACTGTATATATATATATTTATATATACAGTGATCCTTCGCTTGCTCGCGTTTCTTGGCTCGTGTTTTGACTGTACCACGGTTTTTTTTTTTGTCAAATTATTATTTTATTTTTTGGGTATATGCAAAAATATTAAAATATTGAAAAAATATTAATATTCAGTATTTTAATTTTTTTATTGAAAAAAATAAATTTTATTATTTAATTGATAAAAAAATTTGTTTCCCAGCCTACAAATAATAAAACAGTAAAAAATAGTAAAAAACATAAATTTAGATATATAACTCACAGTACAGGGTATTGCATCATGTCAAATAGTGTCCGATAGCGTACAATGTATTGGGGTCGCACCTAAGTGAGCTAGCATATACTGTATATTAAAATTTCCAGTAGTTTCATGATTTTATTGATAAAAAAAACGTATTTCTTAGCCTAAGAATAATAAAACAGTAAAAAATAGCAAAATACATAAATACTAACAGTATTGCACCACGTAAAATACGATACCGGTATCAGTGTTTCGGAAAACGCAAAGGCTCTCACCTACGCGACCTAGTGAATATTAAAATTTTCATTATTTTATTGATAAAACAAGTATTTC
This sequence comes from Halocaridina rubra, assembly GCA_037179515.1. NCBI lineage: Eukaryota > Metazoa > Arthropoda > Malacostraca > Decapoda > Atyidae > Halocaridina > Halocaridina rubra. The sequence continues at coordinate 33,932 of JAXCGZ010002313.1, read as the reverse complement.
CTAGCCTAAGAATAATAAAACAGTAAAAAATAGTAAAAAACATAAATACAGTACTAACAGTATTGCACCATGTAAAATACAATACCGGTATCATGTTTCGGAAAACGCAAAGGTTCTCACCTACGTGACCTAGTGAATATTAAAATTTTCATTATTTTATTGATAAAACAATTATTTCCTAGCCTAAGAATAATAAAACAGTAAAAAATAATAAAAAACATAAATACTAACAGTACTGCACCATGTAAAATACGATACCGCAATCAGCGTTTCGGAAAACGAAAAGGTTCTCACCTATGTTGCATGCTGTTATTTATAGAGTAAAGGGTGTTTTTTTAACAGTGCAGGGAGGGTTTATACAGTACGTAAACGTAAAATTAATTGTAAAATACCTATGTATATGAGTATGTCACGTCATCATCACCTAATTCACGGTAAGTTTTCCTATCACTTTCATAAAAATTTACGTTGCTTGCTGTTATTTATAAAGTAAAGGGTGTTTTTTTAATAGTGCAGGGAGGGTTTATACAGTACGTAAACGTAAAAATAATTGTAAAATACCTATGTACATGAGTAAGTCATGTAATTACCACTTCATTCACCGTAATTTTATCAATCACTTTCATATAAATTTACGTTGCATGCTGTTATTTATGAAGTAAAGGGTGGTTTGTTAACAGCACAGGGAGGGATTATACAGTGTAAACGTAAAAATAAATTAAAATATCTATGTACATATAGGCTGATCCTACTCTGCGATTTTCCTGTCTCGCGCTGGGTCCCGGAACCGAACCATGGGACAATGGAAGGAACACTGTATATATATATATATATATATATATATATATATATATATATATATATATATATATATATATATATATATATATATATATATATATATATATATATATATATATATACCTAGTTCGCTTTTTACAAGTGTTTATAATCCGTGAAATTGGAATAACGCCCCCAAAATATAATAGTAAAAAAATACGAAATACATGAATAACGTCGAAGCAAAAAAATTTTAAAAAAATTTTCATTTTAGAAAATAATCAACCGCCTTGAAGGCACTTTTCCGCCATGCTGCCATGTGCTTCAGTGTCTCTTTACCCAGCATACTGCATGGATATATTGCTTGTTCTAACTGTGTTTGTGTTAAGCTTTGTATATAGTCAGGAAAAAAGCGTGCGAGAGCGCACCAGCTATACGGAGGGGGCAAAACGTTTGCCGATAGAGGTTCGTTCTCCCGCATCCTCCTTCTCTTCTACTGCTTAATGCGATCGAATATTATGAAGAGAATGGAAAAAAGCATTGAGAACAAACAGCAAATAAACTTGCAATATAATATCGTCAGGGAAATAGTGTACGAGGGTGCATCAGCTGATAAGGAGGTGGCAAAACGTTTGCAGATAGAGGTTCGTTCTCCCGCATCCCCCTCCTCTTCTACCGCTTAATGCGATCAGATATTATGAAGAGAATGGAAAAAAGCGTAACTAACAAACAGCAAACAAACTTGCGATAATATATCGTCAGCGAAATAGCGTGGGAGGGTGCATCAGCTGTTACGGAGGCGGCAAAACGTTTGCAGATAGAGGTTCGTTCTCCCGCATCCTCCTCCTCTTCTACTGCTTAATGCGATCGGATATTATGGAGAGAATGGAAAAAATGCTAAGTACAGTACTTGGATGAGAATTAAGAACAAACAGCAAACAAACTTGCGATATAATATCGTCAGGGAAATAGCATGCGAGAGTGCATCAGCTGATACAGAGGCGGCAAAACGTTTGTAGATAGAGATTCGTTCTCCCGCATCCTCGTGCTCACCGCCACCATGCACATCCCAGTGTATGCCTGTTGCCCACCGCATAATAGAGTGCATCAATTTGTTTACTGTACAGTAAATCTGTATATCTTTTATACTGTACACTATCTGCAAGTTAATATAAATAACTACAGGTCTTTCTGCTTTGCTACGTACTGTACTTATAAAATATGTTTTACTTATCTTATATCCTTGGTATAGAATGTCTATGTACTGTTGTGAAACGTATCTATGCCCATTATTATTGTTTCTTATGGAAAATGACTTGTTACATTACGTGGCTCTTCTGAGAACCTATCTTCGTGTTATTCTAAGAACTAGGTATATATATATATATATATATATATATATATATATATATATATATATATATATATATATATATATATATATGTATATGTATATGTATATGTATATGTATATGTATATGTATATGTATATATATATATATATATATATATATATATATATATATATATATATATATATATATATATATATATATATATATATATATATATATATATATATATATATATATATATATATATATATATATATATATATATATATATATATATATATATATATATATATATACATGTTCCTTGTATATGTAAATGACCTACCAGAGTCTGTAAATTCATTCATGAATATGTTTGCAGATGATGCAAAGATTGTGAAGAAAGTAAAAAACGAGAACAATGGTAGAGAACTTCAGGAGGATCTAAATAATCTGCATGAGTGGTCAGAAAAGTGGCTAATGAAATTCAATACTTCAAAATGTAAGGTAATGAGAATGGGTACAAGTGCAAGAAGGCCCAAGCTTGACTAACAAACTTTTATTTCCATTTCAATACAATGAGTATTCGTCAGCCAGGGCAAGCCCCAACCCCCCACTGTGGTGTCCAACCACAGCAGTTCCTGCCAGAAAACAGCTTAAACTCTCGGTCTTGGACGGGAACCGATCTTTCGACCTCGTGAATGCGAAGTCAGCGCGTTACCACTGTACTAGCCAGCAGGTGACTACTCGGTGGCTGGAGTACAACTTCAAGAGACAGAAAATGAGAGAGATCTAGGAGTAAACATACTGGCAGATTTGTCTCCAGAAATACATATAAATGGCATAGTAAGGGCAGCATATGCATTCTTATCAAATGTAAGGGTAGCCTTCAGGCACATGGACAAGGAAATGTTCAGAAATATTTATGTAACCTATGTGAGGCCAAAACTCGAATATGCAGCCCCCTTTTGGAATCCGCACTTGAAAAAGCACATAGCTAAGCTTGAAAAAGTGCAAAGAAATGCCACGAAACTGGTGCCAGAAATACGCAATCTCAGTTATGATGAGAGGCTGAGGGAATTAGACTTACCATCACTCGAAGCTAGAAGAGTGAGGGGGGATATGGTGACAGTCTTTAAATTCCTTCATGGTTATGATAGAGTGGATAGGGATCGATATTTTGATATGGCTGGCTCTAGAACTAGAGGTCATAGTTTGAAGCTTCGTAAGAAAACTTCTTTGCAGGATGTAAGGAAATACTTTTTTAGTGTAAGAGTAGTTGATAATTGGAATTGGCTAAGCGAGAAGGTAGTTAATGCTATCTCAATCCATAGTTTTAAGGACAGGTATGATAAGTATCACTAAGTCTAAAATGGAACCGATGAGGAGACGGGAAGATACGAGCTTTGGGCTCTTTCCCGTAAACACAATTAGGTAATCACATACATACATACATACATACATACATACATACATACATACATACATACATACATACATACATACATACATACATACATACATACATACATACATACATACATACATACATACATACATACATACATACATACATACATACATACATACATACATACATACATACATACATACATACATACATACATACTATATATATATATATATATATATATATATATATATATATATATATATAGGCACCTCGCTTTTTACACGTGCTTATACTACACAAGATTGGAATAGCACGTCATGAAAATAATAGTAAAAAAATGCGAAATGTGTGAGCTAGAAATATATTTCAGTTTAGTAACTAAGCAACTACCTCTGAGGCAGTTT
>JAXCGZ010002313.1:7500-25000 GCA_037179515.1 Halocaridina rubra | reverse complement strand
AAATAAATTGGGAAGCAGCTAATGACGGTTCAAGCCTACCACAGGAAGTTAGGAGGGTCATGAGGTTTTAATTCTCCAACTCCACCCTGTCTGTTTACCCACATTCATAGGAGCTAATTGTAACACAGACAACAGTGTTTTTTAGGGGCTGAAATAGCTTAGTGGTCTGAACACTCGACTCAGGAAGAGACAAACCTGTAAATGAGCCCACTGCATTAGGTAGGATATCTAGCCTTAATTTCCAAACACCAATCTTTCTGTATCCATCCTTAATGGAATGGGGAATAATAATAACACACATAAATGGCAAATCTGGCAAAATAATTCTACTATATAAACCAGAATTTTACTTTAGTAAAGTTAAATGGCATTATTAGGAGTGGTAGCATTTAGAAGCATATCCGTGGCAGCTTGATAGGGTTCAGAATGGGGATGGAGATGAGGTGCTAGATTCATTTGTTAGAAGGCATGATTTAAGTATATCCCCATCCAGCATAATGCCTTTTTTTTTTTTTTTTTTTTTGGCAAAGGTTTTATGTGCCATAATATGTCCCCATTCATCTTTGAGTAGTCATTGAATGTTTGTCACTTCCTAGTTTGCGTGCTCTACCAGTGCTACTGTGGCTCTAATTTGGATGCCTAAATGTGAAAAAATAAATAATACGTATAAATATCGAGTTTTAATTTGCTAAACTCAAAAGCTTATTAACAACAATTGTTTGATAAGCAATTGTCACGAGAAAATCAGAAATCAAATGGTAAAAGTTAATCAGTCTTGGTTTTAATAGCAAAATATTAAAAATTCTGGTAAACGTTTACTTTAGCATCATAATTAGGAAAAAAGCTCATGAAATTTATTTCAAAGTTAGGTTAGGTTTGGTCAAGTTAGTTTAACCCCAGTTAAGATAAGAGTTATGGGAAAATATAGTTTCATGCAACCCCTCTTGTAACTAACCTGATCTAAGCTAATATAACTAACCAAATCTAAGTTAGGAGTCGATTTTTGAGCTAATATAACTAACCAAATCTAAGTTAGGAGTCGATTTTTGAATGTTTTATTATTCAATATTTTATTTTCATATTTCTAATTATGTTCATAATTTGGGCATCACTGTATGTTAGGTAGGCTATCTTTAACCAACCTCAAGCCTATTCCCACACCCTACACCAGCTATTTCCGAAAACTTTAAATTTTTAGTATAACCTTCGATCCACATACTCTAAGCCCAAGTTGATCTATGCGCAATACATATAATATTCAGAGATCAATATGCGTACTCTCTGGGTGTAACTTGAACATTAATACCAAAAATGTTGAGCATTGCAAAAATTAACTTAGCAAGAAACAACAATCAAAAAAGGAATAGTTGTCTCTGATAACATGCGACCTCCCTTAAACGTTATAGCATATATAAATATATATTATCGACAAAGGCAACATATGGAGAAAGTCACATACAATTTACTGTACGTCACACTTCCTTATATGATACAGAAAATGACAGGCAACACTACTTACAGCCACGTTATCGATACCACATAGTAAACAGATAAGATTTTGCATAGTTGTCAACATTACTCGGTATTACGATATATGGAACTTGTTTACTTTTCCAGAAAAGCCAAACTCAGCTCTTGGAAGCTGAAATAGATGCTAACTTCATATATCATATTTACAAAAAATACCTTTACTATATTCCCTTTTGTTTTTTCCGTAATACGTTACACATATGCATTACTTCCTCCTGCTCAGCATGTATGATATGTAGCGGAAATGCCATCAAATACCTAATATTTTCTATACTTAATTGGTCGTATGAGTATACTTAGGCACTATTTATACTTAATTAAGTAAAATTATTACTTTGGAGGGTTAATCCAATATTACTCAGCAAATAGTGAGGTTGCTTATATAATATTATATATATTGTACGTATATTCCATAAGCCTTCTCATAAGAGAATGTAGTTTTGAGTTCAGCTCGAGAACTGAATTTAATATTTCGAAGTTTAGGAAAATAGGTTGATATCGCTTTGACGTCAAGTTTGGTCCCCTAATACCTGCTATTAAGCAAGCATGACATTAGCCGAGGAAGATTGGAAGCACTGTTGTGTTGTTGTTGTTTGAGGTTAAAGCCAACCTTTACATAAATGTTGCCAAAATATACGAGGATGTAGGTGTGTATAGGGGGAGGCTGTTGTGAGTAAGAGCGGTGGGATTACACCAGTCACATGTGCCTTATGTATCGAGAGGCTTGCTCACGTACAATAAGGATATCGCAAGAAGAGTGGTGTGGGAAGAGAGGAATCCATCAATACCCAATTAGGAGATTGACGGGGCTAACTTGGCATTAGGTGAATGTCATTACCTAACTGTGCTTACAGGAAAGAGCCATATATTCGTAACACCCCGCCTCCTGGTCGGTTCTATTTTTGTACTTAGTGATACTTATCATACTTGTCCTTAACTCTATGAATTGAATTAGCATTAACTACCTCCTCGCTCAGTGAATTCCAGTTATCAACTACTCTTACACTAAAAAAGTACTTCCTTACATCCTGAAAAGATTTTTTTATCCGAAGCTCCAACTTATGACTTCTAGTTTTCGTGCCAACCATATCAAAATATCGACCCCTATACTCTCTGTCATAACCAAGAAAAAAATTTAAAAATCCGTCACCATATCCCCCATCACTCTTCTAGTTTCGTGGCATGTCTTTGAGCTTTTTCTAGCTTAACTACGTACTTATTTCTTAAGTGTGGGTTTCAAAAGAGGGCTTCATATTCAAGCTTTGGCCTCACATAGGTTACATAGCTATCGCTAAACATTTCCTTGTCTATGTGCCTGCAGGCTACTCTTACATTTGCTAAAAAAAACATATGCTGCCCTTACTATGATATTTATATATATTTCTGGAGACAAATCTGCCAGTATGTTTACTCCTAGATCTCTCTCGTTCTCTGTTTCTTAAAGTTCTGCTCCTGCTATTGAGTAGTCAAGCTTGGGCCTTCTTGCACTTGTGCCTATTCTCGTTACAGTACATTTTGAAATATTGAATTTCATTAGCCACTTTTCTAACCACTCATACAGACTACTTAGGTCTTCCTGAAATTCTCTGCCATTGTCCTCGTCTCTTACTTTCTTCACAATCTGTGCATCTTCTGCAAGCATATTCATGAATGAATTTACAGACTCTGGTAGGTCATTAACATATACAAGGAACAAAAGTGACCCTAACTGAAATCTGTGGAACTCCACTACTAACTCTTCTTCATTCAGACACTGAGTGTCTTACTTTAACCCTCTGTTCCCTTCCTTCTAAGATAGTTTCTATCCATTCCCAGACATATACCCACTTATTCTTGCCATTTCTTGCGACCGTGCCAAATGCGTTCTAAAAGTCTATGAACATGCAATCTAGCCAGCCCTCTCTTTCCTGTAAGATTCGGCTTACCTCATCATAAAATTCTAATAAGTTTGTTACTGTTGACCTACCTTCTCTGAAGCCATGTTGCCTCACTGACAAAAAGTTGAAGGATTCCAAGTGAAGAGAGATATGTTTCCTTAGTAGTTTCTCCATAACTTTGCAAACTATGCTGGTCAAGGAAACTGGTCTATAGTTCAGAGCCGTATCCCTCCTTCCCTTTTTGAAGATAGGTATCACATTTGCTTGTTTCCAGCATCTTGGAATCTCCCCTGACTCCAGTGACTTTTTAAATATGATACCCAGTGCCACTGATATTGAGTTTGCGCATTTTTAAGTACATGAGGGAAAATGTCATCAGGACCTGTAGCTTTATGAACATCTAAATCCATCAGCACTTTGCATACCTCTGTGGCTGTAAGGTTGATGTTTTCTAATACCGGCCCTTGAGCTTCTATCTCTGTAATCTGAGGGGGTGGGGTATTTTCTACTATAAATACTGACTGAAACATCTTGTTCATTTCTTTGCAGATCTCTCCATCCGTCTCAGTGATGCTTCCAACCGCTCTCTTTAGCCTTAAAACCTGTTCTTTTACTTCAGTTTTCTTCTGATAAAGCTGTGGAAAAGCTTGGGATTTTCTTTAGCCTTCCTGGTGATGTCCCTCTCATAGTCTCTCTCTGCCTCTCTCCTTTTACTTAGGTAGTCATTTCTTGCTCTTTTGTAGGTTTGCCAGGCATTTATGTTTTTTCTCCTCCTATACCTTTTCCAGCATTTGTCTCTCCACTCCTTAGCTCTTTTACACTCATTATCAAACCATTTCTCTCTGGCATGAATTACACCTACTTTGGTGACAGGTATGCAGCAATCTACTATCTTCCCATATTTCTCACAAAAGATGTCATACATTTCTTGTACAGATTTGTTGTAAAATAAGGTTCTAAAGTCAATAACTGCTAAAAGCTCATTCATTTTGATGTAATCTCCTTTCGGATAGTTCCTCCTCATGTCCTCAGTGCCTCTACTCTCAGGCAGAATATCTTCATTGATATACTCCATCAACAACACACAGTGGTCACTCTTTCCAATTGGTGGGTCATACTCAATTTTTTCAATATCCAACACATTATCTGTGAATACTAGATCAAGTAGTGATGGCTCATCCCCACCCCTGGCCCTCGTTGGTTCCATTACATGTTGGTGTAGGAAATTCCCTTGTACGCAATCTAGGAATCTTGCCCCGAATGAGTCCTCACCACTGTTTGGGTCAAGATTTATCCAATCTATCTCTTTATGATTAAAATATCCCATAATCGAAATCCTACATTTTCTCTCCCATGCCATATTAACAACTGAGTTTATGACTTCAATAGTACCTATATAACTTTCCTCATAAACTTCTAGCCTATTCTGGTTCCTTAGTGGGTTATATACAACAGTTATTATAATGCTCTCTGACCCAGTATTTATGCGAGCAACAAGAAATTCCTTGAACTCACTTTCTATAGCCAAGTTTATTTCTTCAACTTGAATCCTTTCACTTATGAGCAGTGCTATCCCTCCACCAGTCCTCTCAGATCTTTCAACCCTTAATATTCTGAAGCCCTTAGGAAAAACTGTGACACTGTTTATGTCCTCACTCAACTTAGTCTCTGTAATTACTACTATATCTGCCTTACTGTTGTGAATCCTATCTTTTAATTCTACTGCCTTACCAGCTAATCCATCAGCATTTGTGTATAACAATCTTAATGAGGCCCCATCCCCTGATCTTCTGTCATTATCTTCTTTATCTCCACTTTGTCTGGAAGAATTCTGAAATGAAAATTTTTCTTCTCTTCTTCATTTCTTTCCTCATTTAACCTTCTTGCCTCTTCCAACAAGTTTTTGATCTTTCCCATCTCTCCCTGTGTTCTGTATTGTATAATGAACACTTCTTTGAATTCTTGAAGGTCTTTTAGACTTTTTTTCTCAACAATATTTCCCTACATGTTTCCCCTCTCTCAAAGGTTACTTTTGTTGGTCTCGGCTTTCCTTCCCTCGTTGGTGTATGTTTACAATATCCTCAGGACCACAAACTACTCCAAGCTTTCTTATCAGGTCTACAACTCTAGCTTTATTTTCTTCAAGTCTCCCCTGCCATCTTGGCTCCTGGGATTTGCTTATGCCTGAGATTACTACTGTCTTCTCTTTATCAAGTGCCTGTTTGATCAGTGGGTTTGCCCTTTCCATCACAACGTCTTTAATTTTTTTTATTACTGTCTCTTTATAGTCAACTGTTTGTATGTTTTCCAGTGCCACCACCTTTACAGCCTCTTTTACTGCTACATTCCCCTTTAGTGCATCAGCAAAGGAAGTTTTCATGGCATCATTTTTCATATTCAGCTCCTGGGACCCTTTTCTAAACTGTTCAATGTTTTCCTTAATCTGGACATTCCAAGCTGCCATCACGTCTCTTTCAGAAGAGAGCAGTGAACTAACATCTAATTCCTTTAGGTTGTCATTCAGCTGTTTGTTTTTATTTTCTTGTTTAGAAATTCTGGTTTCTAGTTCACTCTTTTCCCCTTCCAGCTTCTTAATTCATTTTTCTAGTTCCTTTCTCTCCTGCCCTTGTGCTTTATTTGCTTCCTCCAAAAATCTTATTTCCTCTCTGAGTGTTTCATTCTCTTTCATTTCTCTATCCATATTCTGAATTTTATCATCAAGGCTTATAGCCATTGCCTCTAAATCCTTGATTTTCTGTTTTAGTGTTTTAGTCTCCTAATAGCTACCCCTCCTCCCGACCCATGGGTGGGAGAGGTTTGGGACAGAGATGGCCTCATTTTTATGTTCTCCCTCTCACAGAATATAGAAAGAAGAAAAGAAAGAGAAAAAAAGAGAAAAACTTTTATTTAAGCTTCACACAGAATTTTTATATCTCTATATAAGTGCTATTTAATGACTCAATTTATCTCTTTTCTGGTAACACACATCTTAACTTAAAAAATTGACTATGGAAATTTGAGGATAAAAAGAAAAAGAAAAAAATTCAACAAAAACAAAAGTCAAGCCTGAAGGAAAATTTGAAATTGTGTCTGAGGAGACACCCACCTGTTTCTGGTATATATTCTTCTTAACTGATAAACTCACTTGCTAACCAAGATATGTTATCACAGGATCAGACTTTACATTTAACTCAATATATATATATATATATATATATATATATATATATATATATATATATATATATATATATATATATATATATATATATATATATATATATATATATACAAAATAAAAAAAATAGTAAAAGAGAAAGCTAAAAGAAAAGAAAAAAAATGAATAAAATAAGACAGCTGTACTACTTGGCAACTTAACTCAGTGCTGTTGACAGGTGTATTTTTGGTATTTATTTAATTATTCAATTATTTCGTGTATCAAACTAGCTATCAATTTAATATAAATGGGAAGGATACTGATTTTAACAATATATGGAACCACTGGATCAGGTGAACGGCTTAATAGCTCTCCCCAATTTACACAAAAAATTAGGTAATGTGATGTGATGGCTTCACCTCTGGCAACTCTTCTAAATTTCCTTCAAGGCAGAACAGGGCAGCTTCTTCTCTTTCCCTCACGAAAATGTTCTCAATTTTTTCCTTTAATACATATGCGAGAAACATAACAGTTGCGACGAGTTGTTGTTGTTATTACTATTATTATTGTTATTATTATTATTATTATTATTTTTATTATTATTATTATTATTATTATTATTATTATTATTATTATTATTATTATTATTATTATTATTATTATTATTATGCAACTATGTGAAAAAGAAGAGAGAGAGAGAGAGAGAGAGAGAGAGAGAGAGAGAGAGAGAGAGAGAGAGAGAGAGAGAGAGAGAGAGAGAGAGAGAGATAAGAGGTTTTCAATTTCCTTACTAATTACCTGTTTAACAACAATCGTCGTTCGTACATAAGAAGCAAAATGAATAAATAATTAAGCAAATTTTTAAGAATAAAGAGTAAATAGGTATAATAAATGAATAAGTAAATAAATGAATAATAAATATAACAGAGAAATAGGTAAAATATTTAACAAAAATCACATAAAATATAAATAAAGAGATAGAGTAATAAATGAATATGAAGAGCTAAATAAATAGATAATAAGAACATAAGAATAGAGGACACTGCAACATGCCTACTGGCACACACGAGGCAGCTCCATTTTTGAATTGTATTTTCAGCATGTCTAACTTATTCTATTCTACTCTACTTATTTATTCTGTTTTTCTTTTTATGATTTTTCTAATAAGCACTAACCTATTCATACCCACCCTACCTCTGTCATATGTCTATCTAATCTACATTTGAAGGTGTCTAAGGTATTGGCATTTACTATCCTACTAGGAAGCTTGTTCCATGCATCAGCTACTCTATTACCAAACCAATTTTTACCAATTTCCCTTCTGAACCTAAATTTATCAAGCTTAAATCCATTATTACGAGTTCTGGTTTGATCATGAATTTTTAAAACTTTATTAATATCTCCCTTGTTAATCCCTTTAAACCATTTATACACTTCAATCATATCCCCCCTAACTCTTCGCCTCTCTAGAGAATGTAGATTAAGTTTTTTTAATCTGTCCTCATATGGTAGATTTCTGATATTGTGTATCATCTTGGTCATTCTTCGTTGCACTCTCTCCAAGGATTCAATTTCAATTCTATAATAGGGTGACCAGAATTGCACAGCATAATCTAAATGGGGCCTAACTAATGCAAGATAGAGCTGCAAAATAACTTTTTCCGTCCTATTGCTGACGCTTCTTGAGATAAATCCTAAAATTCTGTTTGCTTTATTTCTGACTGCTGTGCATTGCTCTCTTGGCTTAAGACTACTACTCACAAGAACTCCCAAATCCCTTTCACACTGAGAACTCATGATTTCATGGTTATTTAGCTTATAACTAGTATTGTCTTTTATAGTACCCATTTTAACTACTTTACATTTTTCAACATTAAATTCCATTTGCCATTTGTCCGACCATTCAGATAATCTATTTAGATCTTCCTGTAAAGCATGAATGTCTTCTTTTCCATTTATAGTTCTACCTATTTTAGTGTCGTCTGCGAATTTACTTAGGTTACTACTGATATCCGAATCCAGATCATTTAGATATATGATGAATAATAGAGGACCCAGTACCGAGCCTTGTGGTACCCCGCTTGTAACCGAGCCCCACTCTGATTTCTCTCCATTTATGCAAACCCTCTGTTTTCTGTCTTTTAACCATTGTTTGATCCATCTGAGCACAGCTCCTCCTATACCATGAGCTTCCAGCTTTTTAACTAATCTTTTGTGAGGAACTCTATCAAAAGCTTTGCTAAAATCTAGATATATTGTATCATATTCTTTGCCACAATCTACTGCCTCGTAAACTTCTGAATAAAAAGACAGTAAGTTTGTAAGGCACGAAAAACCCTTAAGAAACCCGTGTTGTGAAAGTTTTATCAGTCTGTGTAATTCTAGATGTGCCCTTATTTTATTTGCAATTATGGATTCTAGAATCTTACCCACTTTCTGTTGACAGAAAGTATTTTGAAATGGTGATCTATATGTGCGCTTGTGTGAGCGCTCAACGCAAGCGCTGGTGATTTTACTCATTTGTATTTACGGAAAAGAACCCTATGTTCGTGCCTCCCCGTCTCTTGGTAGGTTTCATATTTCATTCACAGATATCCTTATAATATCTTTCCTCAAAATTGTGAATGAGATATGTGCAATTATGTGCTCGCGCGTGTGTTTGTGAGTAAGTGAAAATAATAATAAAAACAACAGCTTTAGAGAATAAATATATATATATATATATATATATATATATATATATATATATATATATATATATATATATATATATATATATATATATATATATATATATATAATACCACAGTATTCATTCTCCTATTGTGCATATTTACATAGTATTGTACCGATGTCAATTCACCTTAAAAAGAGTGATTGAGTCGATTTGGCTTTTGATAAATGTGTATGTGCTTTGACTCAGCCACAAGAGAGACATAGATAGATAGATAGATAGATAAATAGATAGATAGATAGATAGATAGATTGATAGATAGATAAATATAGAGACAGACAGAGATTATAAGAGAGAGAGAGAGAGAGAGAGAGAGAGAGAGAGAGAGAGAGAGAGAGAGAGAGAGAGAGTCTCTTACTTAATGCTGTTTTTATAAATATCATTTACGCATCGTCACTTACGATATATGTATATATATATATATATATATATATATATATATATATATATATATATATATATATATATATATATATATATATATATATATATATAATGAAATAAGCACAGTACCATACGCAAAGGCATGAATAAATTTTACCCCGATCGGGACTTGAACCTAGGACACATAATTACTGAGTCTTTAAAGGGAAACAGACTTACAGCTATATCTGCAATACTAGGAATGAACGCATTCTATCTGAATGCCACTTTGTTCATATTACAGTTTCCCTCAACCTCACTCGTGGCTTCGTTTTTGCATTTAATTCAAATCTCAATCTCACTTGGGACCAACAATAATTAAATAAGTACATTACCATATGTGAAAACATGAATTATTTTTACTCCGACCGGGACTTGAACCTAGGACACATAATTACTGTGCCAAGGCGCTACCAACTGCACCACAGAAGGTCTTAAAAGGGAAACAAACCTTACAGCTATACATGTTATACAAGGAATGAACGCATTCTATTTGAATGCCACTCTGTTCATATTACAGTTTCCTCAAACCTCACACTTGAAATAGTACTTAGTTAAGTTGGAAATAGCTCAAAGACATACCACAAAACTGGTGCAGGAAATGCGCAATCTCAGTTATAAGGAGAGGCTGAGGGAATTAGACTTACCATAATTCGAAGCTAGAAGAATGAGGGGGATATGGTGACCGCTTTTAGAATCCTTCATGGTTATGACAGTGGATAGGGATCGATATTTTGATATGACTGTCACTAGAACTAGAGGTCATAGTTTGAAGCTTCGTAAGAAAACTTCTTTGCAGGATGTAAGGAAGTACTTTTTTGGTGTAGGAGTAGTTGATAATTGCAATTCGCTAGGCGAGGAGGTAGTTGATACTAACTCAATCCATAGTTTTAAGGACATGCATGATAAGTATCACTAGGTACAAAATGGAACCGACCAGTAGACGGGAAGTAACGAGCTTGGGGTTCTTTCCCATAAGCACAATTAGGTAATTACTGTTAGGGAATTTTACACACACACACACACACTGAGTCTGTAAATTCATTCATGAATATGTTTGCAGATGATGCAAAGATTGTGAAGAAAGTAAAAAACGAGAAGAATGGTAGAGAACTTCAGAAGGATCTAAATAATCTGCATGAGTGGTCAGAAAAGTGGCTAATGAAATTCAATACTTCAAAATGTAAGGTAATGAGAATGGGTACAAATGCAAGAAGGCCCAAGCTTGACTACTCGGTGGCTGGAGTACAACTTCAAGAGACAGAAAATGAGAGAGATCTAGGAGTAAACATACTGGCAGATTTGTCTCCAGAAATACATATAAATGGCATAGTAAGGGCAGCATATGCATTCTTATCAAATGTAAGGGTAGCCTTCAGGCACATGGACAAGGAAATGTTCAGAAATATTTATGTGACCTATGTGAGGCCAAAACTCGAATATGCAGCCCCCTTTTGGAATCCGCACTTGAAAAAGCACATAGCTAAGCTTGAAAAAGTTCAAAGACATGCCACGAAACTGGTGCCAGAAATACGCAATCTCAGTTATGATGAGAGGCTGAGGGAATTAGACTTACCATCACTCGAAGCTAGAAGAGTGAGGGGGGATATGGTGACAGTCTTTAAATTCCTTCATGGTTATGATAGAGTGGATAGGGATCGATATTTTGATATGGGTGGCTGTAGAACTAGAGGTCATAGTTTGAAGCTTCGTAAGAAAACTTCTTTGCAGGATGTAAGAAAATACTTTTTCATTGTAAGAGTAGTTGATAATTGGAATTGGCTAAGCGAGGAGGTAGTTAATGTTATCTCAATCCATAGTTTTAAGGACAGGTATGATAAGTATCACTAAGTATAAAATGGAACCGATCAGGAGACGGGAAGATACGAGCTTTGGGCTCTTTCCCGTAAACACAATTAGGTAATCACAATTAGGTAATCACACACACACAGAGGAAAACTGAAGGTAAAAGAACAGGTTTTAAGGCTAAAGAGAGCGGATGGAAGCATCACTGAGACGGATGAAGAGATCTGCAAAGAATTGAACAAGGAGTTTCAGTCAGTATTTACAGCAGAAACTACCCCACCCCCTCAGATTGCAGTGATAGAAGGTCAAGGGCCGGTATTAGAGAACATCAACCTTACAGCCACAGAGGTATGCAAAGCGCTGATGGATTTAGATGTTCATAAAGCTACAGGTCCTGATGACATATCCCCTCATGTGCTTAAAAAATGCGCAAACTCAATATCAGTGGCACTAAGTATCATATTTAAAAAGTCACTGGAGTCAGGGGAGATTCCAAGATGCTGGAAACAAGCAAATGTGATACCTATCTTCAAAAAGGGAAGGAGGGATTCGGCTCTGAACTATAGACCAGTTTCCTTGACCAGCATAGTTTGCAAAGTTATGGAGAAACTACTAAGGAAACATATCTCTCTTCACTTGGAATCCTTCAACTTTTTGTCAGTGAGGCAACATGGCTTCAGAGAAGGTAGAACAACAGTAACAAACTTATTAGAATTTTATGATGAGGTAAGCCAAATCTTACAGGAAAGAGAGGGCTGGGCAGATTGCATATTCCTAGACTTCCAGAAAGCGTTTGACACTGTTCCACATGGGAGACTTATTAGGAAGCTGCAATCAATGGCTAGAATAGGTGGAAATGTTTTGGAATGGATAAAAACTTACTTAGAAGGAAGGGAACAGAGGGTTAGAGTAAGACACTCAGTGTCTGAATGGAGAAGAGTTAGTAGTGGAGTTCCACAGGGTTCAGATTTAGGGCCACTTTTGTTCCTTGTATATGTAAATGACCTACCAGAGTCTGTAAATTCATTCATGAATATGTTTGCAGATGATGCAAAGATTGTGAAGAAAGTAAAAAGCGAGAACAATGGTAGAGAACTTCAGGAGGATCTAAATAATCTGCATGAGTGGTCAGAAAAGTGGCTAATGAAATTCAATACTTCAAAATGTAAGGTAATGAGAATGGGTACAAGTGCAAGAAGGCCCAAGCTTGACTACTCGGTGGCTGGAGTACAACTTCAAGAGACAGAAAATGAGAGATATCTAGGAGTAAGCATACTGGCAGATTTGTCTCCAGAAATACATATAAATGGCATAGTAAGGGCAGCATATACATTCTTATCAAATGTAAGGGTAGCCTTCAGGCACATGGACAAGGAAATGTTCAGAAATATTTATGTAACCTATGTGAGGCCAAAACTTGAATATGCAGCCCCCTTTTGGAATCCGCACTTGAAAAAGCACATAGCTAAGCTTGAAAAAGTTCAAAGACATGCCACGAAACTGGTGCCAGAAATACGCAATCTCAGTTATGATGAGAGGCTGAGGGAATTAGACTTACCATCACTCGAAGCTAGAAGAGTGAGGGGGGATATGGTGACAGTCTTTAAATTCCTTCATGGTTATGATAGAGTGGATAGGGATCGATATTTTGATATGGCTGGCTCTAGAACTAGAGGTCATAGTTTGAAGCTTCGTAAGAAAACTTCTTTGCAGGATGTAAGAAAATACTTTTTCATTGTAAGAGTAGTTGATAATTGGAATTGGCTAAGCGAGGAGGTAGTTAATGCTATCTCAATCCATAGTTTTAAGGACAGGTATGATAAGTATCACTAAGTATAAAATGGAACTGATCAGGAGACGGGAAGATACGAGCTTTGGGCTCTTTCCCGTAAGCACAATTAGGTAATCACAATTAGGTAATCACACACACACCAGCATAGTTTGCAAAGTTATGGAGAAACTACTAAGGAAACATATCTCTCTTCACTTGGAATCCTTCAACTTTTTGTCAGTGAGGCAACATGGCTTAAGAGAAGGTAGATCAACAGTAACAAACTTATTAGAATTTTATGATGAGGTAAGCCAAATCTTACAGGAAAGAGAGGGCTGGGCAGATTGCATATTCCTAGACTTCCAGAAAGCGTTTGACACTGTTCCACATGGGAGACTTATTAGGAAGCTGCAATCAATGGCTAGAATAGGTGGAAATGTTTTGGAATGGATAAAAACTTACTTAGAAGGAAGGGAACAGAGGGTTAGAGTAAGACACTCAGTGTCTGAATGGAGAAGAGTTAGTAGTGGAGTTCCACAGGGTTCAGATTTAGGGCCACTTTTGTTCCTTGTATATGTAAATGACCTACCAGAGTCTGTAAATTCATTCATGAATATGTTTGCAGATGATGCAAAGATTGTGAAGAAAGTAAAAAACGAGAACAATGGTAGAGAACTTCAGGAGGATCTAAATAATCTGCATGAGTGGTCAGAAAAGTGGCTAATGAAATTCAATACTTCAAAATGTAAGGTAATGAGAATGGGTACAAGTGCAAGAAGGCCCAAGCTTGACTACTCGGTGGCTGGAGTACAACTTCAAGAGACAGAAAATGAGAGAGATCTAGGAGTAAACATACTGGCAGATTTGTCTCCAGAAATACATATAAATGGCATAGTAAGGGCAGCATATGCATTCTTATCAAATGTAAGGGTAGCCTTCAGGCACATGGACAAGGAAATGTTCAGAAATATTTATGTGACCTATGTGAGGCCAAAACTCGAATATGCAGCCCCCTTTTGGAATCCGCACTTGAAAAAGCACATAGCTAAGCTTGAAAAAGTTCAAAGACATGCCACGAAACTGGTGCCAGATATACGCAATCTCAGTTATGATGAGAGGCTGAGGGAATTAGACTTACCATCACTCGAAGCTAGTAGAGTGAGGGGGAATATGGTGACAGTCTTTAAATTCCTTCATGGTTATGATAGAGTGGATAGGGATCGATATTTTGATATGGCTGGCTCTAGAACTAGAGGTCATAGTTTGAAGCTTCGTAAGAAAACTTCTTCGCAGGATGTAAGGAAATACTTTTTCAGTGTAAGAGTAGTTGATAATTGGAATTGGCTAAGCGAGGAGGTAGTTAATGCTATCTCAATCCATAGTTTTAAGGACAGGTATGATAAGTATCACTAAGTCTAAAATGGAACAGAACAGGAGACGGGAAGATACGAGCTTTGGGCTCTTTCCCGTAAACACAATTAGGTAATCACAATTAGGTAATCTCACACACACACACACACACACACACACACACACACACACACATATATATATATATATATATATATATATATATATATATATATATATATATATATATATATATATATATATATAAATATATAAATTTTATCTCTGATAAACCTTGTAGGAAAACATTCTTTATCTCATTTCATAAAACACTACAAATCTCATACTTATAACGATTTCGTTTCTTGTAAGGTCCTGAATTCCAGCGAGGCTGTGTTTTAGAGTAAGTTTTGTTGGTTGGTGGCGTTTTCGCTCCCTTCCAAAAGTTAAGGTGGGGAGGGAACAGCCTCTGCTGGAATGAATTCTAACTTTTTGGCGAAGTGGAATCCCTTCACAGCAAAGAGACTTAGTAAGTGAGAAGAGGAAGAGAGCTGTGTTTACAAGAAGGATTATTTTTTTTTTTAGTAACTTTGTCTTTCAAAGGGAAGCAGGAAATATTTCTTTTTAAGAAAAAGAGATACTAGCAAAAATATAAAAGTTCTTATGTGTATATAGAAAAAGTTATAAATGGCTTTAAGAGGAAGTTATATTATTGGGTGGCGGTAATAAAACATTGGAGAGGGAAATACTGCTTTTTTTATTTAGGGAAATTAAAAATAAGTATAAAGGAATTAAAAAAATTTTATTTAGTGCCTGCATTTAGTGATATATTAGATGAGACGTAGATCTTGGCCATAATGTTTTGAGTATTTGTTTGACAGCTTTAAAAAAAAAAAAAACTATATATATATATATATATATATATATATATATATATATATATATATATATATATATATATATATATATTTAGACATTTTTCTTTTCAGGTTTTGGGTAGTATGAAAAATAATTCGTCGCCATCTAAACTCGATGCTAAGAACCAGGCCATAGGTTTTGCAGTAAAAAAGATAAGAAATTGAATAAATGGCTTCACATACCAGACTTTTCAAAGATACTTTTGCACACTCAAAAGTTATATTAGACTGTTTTACATAAAACAGACGTGAATTAATCACTGGGTGAGTAGTCACCGTGGCTCAGGCGGTAGCATCCGCGACTTTGAGGCGTAAGTACATTTACCTTTGTCTCCTTTGTAAAATGTTCTGCAGCATTTATCCATTTGTCTTATTCCTCTGCTATCATCAGCCATCTTATTCTCTTCCGTTCTCCTGCGATACGTAGAGTAGGTATTCCATCTGACCCAGAGCAATTCTTGTTGTCATTGATAATGAACCTTTCTTTCCTCTTAATGCTAACTTTTGCGCATACTTCTGTGTTTCCAGTATCTGTCTATATAAAAAGAGTTTTCAACTGTCTGTAAGGCAGCTATTTCTAACTTTGTAAAGTTAATATCTTATCCATACAAGATGTTTGGTAGTACGATATTCTTCCAGAAATCTTTCCCTATTAGAATTCTATTGCAATTTGTTCAATAATAAAGTAGGTAAAGTTTGCCAATTGTTTAATTTTTGCAACGGGTTTTCTTTTTTTATGTGCTTTTAAAAAGTGTCTGGTATTGTTGACTACTACTAATAAAGTAGGTTAAGTTTGCCAGTTGCTTAATTTTTGCAACGCTTTTTCTTAATGTGCTTTTGAAAAGCGTCTGGTATTGTTGACTACTATGCCTAGCTATTTCATTTGTTGGTAACTTTTAATCCACTGATATTATCGAGTTGGTTTTTCTTATTGAGTATAATTATTTAACTTTTATCATTGTTTCTACTTAAACCCCATTCTTCTTTAAAATGAAATGGAGCATCAATAATCTTCTTTGATTCCTCAGTTGACTTGGGCAACAACGATCTTTCGTATTGGTAGCATCCTCAAACATGCACTTCTTGTTCTTCCTAGGTTATCTTAGGACTGCAATACAGGTATCTGGAGTATATGTTACTCGTCCGTGGTAATGCAGAAGGCGAAAGGTCGGAAGTCGAGAAAGGACCAGCAATAAAACTGATTCCTTAATGGTATTCCCTGAGAGTTGATGGCAGATAAAAATCTCCTAAAAGACACACACGTACACATGAAGACAACAGATAGATACAGCTGCCATGATGCAGGAGAAGAGTAAAACCAATATATATATATATATATATATATATATATATATATATATATATATATATATATATATATATATATATATATATATATATATATATATATATATATGCATTAGTTAGGCCCCATTTAGATTATGCTGTGCAATTCTGGTCACCCTATTATAGGATGGAAATTGAATCCTTGGAGAGAGTGCAGCGAAGAATGACGAAGATGATACACAATATAAAAAATCTACCATATGAGGACAGATTAAAAAAACTTAATCTACATTCTCTAGAGAGGCGAAGAGTTAGGGGGGATATGATTGAAGTGTATAAATGGTTTAAAGGGATTAACAAGGGAGATATTAATAAAGTTTTAAAAATTCATGATCAAACCAGAACTCGTAATAATGGATTTAAGCTTGATAAATTTAGGTTCAGAAGGGAAATTGGTAAAAATTGGTTTGGTAATAGAGTAGCTGATGCATGGAACAAGCTTCCTAGTAGGATAGTAAATGCCAATACCTTAGACACCTTCAAATGTAGATTAGATAGACATATGACAGAGGTAGGGTGGGTATGAATAGGTTAGTGCTTATTAGAAAAATCATAAAAAGAAAAATAGAATAAATAAGTAGAGTAGAA
>JAXCGZ010002313.1:0-2500 GCA_037179515.1 Halocaridina rubra | reverse complement strand
TTACACCTACTTTGGTGACAGGTATGCAGCAATCTACTATCTTCCCATATTTCTCACAAAAGATGTCATACATTTCTTGTACAGATTTGTTGTAAAATAAGGTTCTCCAGTCAATAACTGCAAAAAGCTCATTCATTTTGATGTAATCTCCTTTCGGATAGTTCCTCCTCATGTCCTCAGTGCCTCTACTCTCAGGAAGAATGTCTTCAATGATATACTCCATCAACAACACACAGTGGTCACTCTTTCCAATTGGTGGTTCATACTCAATATTTTCAATATCCAACACATTATCTGTGAACACTAGATCAAGTAGTGATGGCTCATCCCCACCCCTGGCTCTTGTTGGTTCCATTACATGTTGGTGTAGGAAATTCCCTTGTATGCAATCTAGGAATCTTGCCCCAAATGAGTCCTCACCACTGTGTGGGTCAAGATTTATCCAATCTATCTCTTTATGATTAAAGTCTCCCATAATCAAAATCCTACATTTTTTCTCCCGTGCCATGTTAACAACTGAGTTTATGACTTCAATAGTACCTATATGACTTTCCTCATAAATTTCAAGCCTGTTTTGGTTCCTTGGTGGGTTGTATACAACAGTTATTATAATGCTCTCTGACCCAGTATTTATGCGAGCAACAAGAAATTCCCTGAACTCACTTTCTATAGCCAAGTTTATTTCTTCAACTTGAATCCTCTCACTTATGAGCAGTGCTATCCGTCTACCAGTCCTCTCAGATCTTTCAACCCGTAGTATTCTGAAGCCCTTAGGAAAAACTGTGACACTGTTTATGTCCTCACTCAACTTAGTCTCTGTAATTGCTACTATATCTGCCTTACTGTTGTGAATCCTATATTTTAATTCTACTGCCTTACCAGCTAATCCATCAGCATTTGTGTATAACAATCTTAATGAGGCCCCATCCCCTGATCTTCTGTCAGTAGGCATGTTGCAGTGTCCTCTATTCTTATGTTCTTATATATATATATATATATATATATATATATATATATATATATATATATATATATATATATATATATATATATATATATATATAAGAACATAAGAACATAAGAATAGAGGACACTGCAACATGCCTACTGGCAAACACGAGGCAGCTCCATTTTTTAATTGTATTTTCAGCATGTCTAACCTATTCTATTCTACTCTACTTATATATTCTATTTTTCTGTTTATGATTTTTCTAATAAGCACTAACCTATTCATACCCACCCTACCTCTGTCATATGTCTATCTAATCTACATTTGAAGGTATCTAAGGTATTGGCGTTTACTATCCTACTAGGAAGCTTGTTCCATGCATCAGCTACTCTATTACCAAACCAATTTTTATCAATTTCCCTTCTGAACCTAAATTTATCAAGCTTAAATCCATTATTACGAGTTCTGGTTTGATCATGAATTTTTAAAACTTTATTAATATCTCCCTTGTTAATCCCTTTAAACCATTTATACACTTCAATCATTTCCCCCCTAACTCTTCGCCTCTCTAGAGAATGTAGATTAAGTTTTTTTAATCTGTCCTCATATGGTAGATTTCTGATATTGTGCATCATCTTGGTCATTCTTCGCTGCACTCTCTCCAAGGATTCAATTTCCATTCTATAATAGGGTGACCAGAATTGCACAGCATAATCTAAATGGGGTCTAACTAATGCAAGATAGAGCTGCAAAATAACTTTTTCCGTCCTATTGCTAACGCTTCTTGAGATAAATCCTAAAATTCTGTTTGCTTTATTTCTGACTGCTGTGCATTGCTCTCTTGGCTTAAGACTACTACTCACAAGAACTCCCAAATCCCTTTCACACTGAGAACTCATGATTTCATGATTATTTAGCTTATAACTAGTATTGTCTTTTATAGTACCCATTTTAACTACTTTACATTTTTCAACATGAAATTCCATTTGCCATTTGTCCGACCATTCAGATAATCTATTTAGATCGTCCTGTAAAGCAAGAATGTCTTCTTTTCCATTTATAGTACTACCTATTTTAGTGTCGTCTGCGAATTTACTTAGGTTACCACTGATATCTAATCTACATTTGAAGGTGTCTAAGGTATTGGCATTTACTATCCTACTAGGAAGCCTGTTCCATGCATCAGCTACTCTATTACCAAATCAATTTTTACCAATATCCCTTCTGAACCTAAATTTATCAAGCTTAAATCCATTATTACGAGTTCTGGTTTGATCATGAATTTTTAAAACTTTATTAATATCACCCTTGTTAATCCCTTTAAACCATTTATATACGTCAATCATACCCCCCCCCTAACTCTGCGCCTCTCTAGAGAATGTAGATTAAGTTTTCTTAATCTGTCCTCATATGGTAGATTTCTGATATTGTGTATCATCTTGGTCATTCTGCGCTGCACTCTCTCCAAGGATTCAATTTCCATCCTATAATAGGGTGACCAGAATTGCACAGCATAATCTAAATGGGGCCTAACTAATAAGAACATAAGAA
>JAXCGZ010002312.1:62500-65000 GCA_037179515.1 Halocaridina rubra | reverse complement strand
ATTTAATTTTAACATTTTACATATTTTCCAAGAGATTTTTACAGGCCCCTCAGCTGCGTCAAATTCACACCAGTAATACTAAAAAATGGCACTTGCTTTTATTTTTTCTCCTCTATGCCCTTTAATTTTTCTCATCATTATTTATATTTTAATTATGTATTTTTAGATTTTCGTCAGACCTACTTTTAACATAGCAAAGAGAGCATAGGAATGGATAATTATCATTATAGCTAAGTGTTTACTGAGTTAATACGAAGGGGAAATCACAGACAACTGCATACTAGTGTGTGATTTGCAGTGTCAGAAGTTGCTTGCATTCATTGTTGTTTTCTAAAGCATCTGACAAGTCACAGTACTCCCCATCTCCGTTTCTCTTTATATTTTCTTGGTGCCCAGGCTCGATGAGGGTAAATTTATTTTAATTTTATTTTTGGCCTGTCCTGGTGTCACAATAATAATAATAATTAAAAAAAAAAGTTAACTGCTTAGAATTGTTTGTAGTAACATTATGTTAATGCACTTAATAATCACAAGCTTTCCAGTTGAATACTTTAATGAGTTAATTTGGAAATTAGATACAACTTTCCTTGATATGTAGACGACGGAGACTCATCACATATTTTTAATGAGTGGACACCAGGGCGGGCCAAAAAAAAAAATAAATACTGTAAATAAAATAAAACTTCTCTCATCAGGCACGAAGAAAATATAAAGTAAAGAGACACATAGATGAAGAGTATAGTGACTTGTTAGATGTGAAGGGATTAAAAGAGATGTGTAACGAATATGAAAGAATATTCGGTGTTGATGTAGGCATAGGAAAAGAACCGTAATTGAAGGAAGACTTAACACAGATCTGTCCTGAACAGTCCTATTTAAGTCTAAAAGACTTTCAGCTGTAGTTGTTTTTAGTTATTTTTCCTTTCATTATTTTGCAAATACTCGAGAATCATAAGATTTTTTCGTTGCATAATAATTTATTTATTTTTAGCTTGAAATAAGTATATGGCTTAGCTTGTACTGTGTTCAAGTTAATTAAAATAATTTTTTCTTGTGATTTTGGATACGAGCCCTATTTTGTAATGCAGTTATGCTTTAGGTTGGAAAACCCAATCACCATGTACTATATTCTACATCACAGCTTACTTTCTTTTAAGTAGAAATCAATAACCTGGCAATATTGCAAGGCACAGAATGATGGGATCACTCTGTAATGCTTTCTACATCATTACTTATTGACTTTTAAGCAGAAATCAATAAATTGGCAAAGTCACAGGGCAGATTATGATAATGGTGGCCAGTATGCTGTTCCGAACTTTATTATTATGGGGATTACTGGTTCCCTTTGAGGATTTAGAACACGCAAACTGCTGGTATGAGCACTACAGATCACGCAAGAGAAGTGTTTTGACCAAGCAAGTATTCTCCATAATAGCAGTATGGTTATATTTAGTACAGATATAAAAAGGTCTTGCACAGCACAAGTCTTGACTGTAGTGTGTAGTGTTTTGAACTATTATATATGAGTTTAAGCTGGCTATATTTTGAACAGAAATAATAAAAAGGTCTTAAAGGGTTTATTGTTCAAAAGTGTTTACTGTCTCAAACTAGTTTGCATGCGTGCTTAAATGCATGTTTCAAACTTACAATAGGTTATGTATATGTAGCTCAGGTAGACTGACTGGATAGTGTTAAGCCAAGATAATAAATTAAAAAAGGAATTTAATCCATTCGAAATACGATGGAATGGAAGTCATCGAATTATATTCATATTTATAGTAAAGAGCCACAAAAGGTTATTTTTATCTTGTATTAAAAAAAAGTGAAAATGAAGAGTATGGTTTTTATCCATAATTATAGTAATATCCAGAAGTAAAAGAGAATTTATCCATTATTGTACTAAAGTACAAAAACTGAAGTGAGTTTTATTCATAACTATAGTTATAGCCAGTATCAAAACTTGCACTCCTAATTGAAGTCAAAACCAGAAATATTTTTATACATAAACTAAAAACCAAAAAAGGATGCATTTTTTTTATCCGTACTTAATAATAAATACAAAAACCCAAACACGAGTGTGAAGCTTAATCATAATTAGCACTGTTGCTATCTTACCTGTAAATACAAAAAACAAACTCAAAAGTTACAGTAAAAAACAGACAAGCGGGAATTTTATGTATAGTTACAGTAAAAACCTCAAAACAGAGCAACTTTAAATTTACATTTTAATTACTTTAAATTCCAAACCCAAGAGTGAATGTTTTTCATAATTGGCACTAATGCTAGCTTACCTGCAGGTATAAGATAGTTTTGAGCATGGGAAAGTGTTCCAAAGTAAGTGAATAGTAATCCAATCGACAATGTTGCACAAGAGTAAAACTAAGAATAGGAATGAATTTTATGATAAAATTGCACGATTACTAGCTCATCTGCAGGAGTAAGATCATTTTGGGATCTTTGCAGATTACTTTGTTACTTTCTATGTCCCTACATTTGAGGG
>JAXCGZ010002312.1:45000-55000 GCA_037179515.1 Halocaridina rubra | reverse complement strand
AGTATGTAGACAGGTAGCTAAATTATATTAAAGGAGCTTTCATGGTCTAATGTTGAACATTAATCTCTTGTTATAGAAAAGATAACAAGTTATCTTTTCTTATTTATTGAATAATAATAATAATAATAATAATAATAATAATAATAATAATAATAATAATAATAATAATGGTCATCATCATCATCAAAATAATTACAAATATACAAGCTTTTAATTTATAGACTTAGGGACAGGTCATATAACTCTTTACTAATATATGCAAGTTATTACTGTCATTATAAAGCGATGTGAAATCTGGAAATATTGGCATTTTTTAAAATTAATTATATTTTTCAAGTAATTAAGGAATTATATATATATATATATATATATATATATATATATATATATATATATATATATATATATATATATATATATATATATATATATATATAGTGTGACACCGGGACAGACAAGAAAACTGCCCTCTTCAGGACCTGGCAACAAGAAGACATTAAGACGAAAAAAAGTAGAAATTTTAGGATAAGGGCGAAATAATGAACGATACATAAAAGGAAAACGACAGGCTCATAGAATAGTCGGAGTATTGAGGACCTAAAGATTTGGCTTAGGCTCTGAGATGACGATACATCCGCATATTGAATGAAGATAGGTTATAAGAATTAGAAGAGACAGATGGAGGAAGAGAGTTCTAGAATCTGGAGGTGGATGGGAAGAAGCAGTCACTGCACTGACCACTCCACTAGCTTCAAATCTCCACACAGTACTTGTGAGACAAGGCCGCTTGGCGAGTGTTACATGGCCCCAGCAGGAATGGAAATAGAAACGATA
Organism: Halocaridina rubra; assembly: GCA_037179515.1. Lineage (NCBI taxonomy): Eukaryota > Metazoa > Arthropoda > Malacostraca > Decapoda > Atyidae > Halocaridina > Halocaridina rubra. The sequence continues at coordinate 54,166 of JAXCGZ010002312.1, read as the reverse complement.
GAAAAGAGAAAGAGATACTACATTTCGGTGAAGAGAAAGAGAATCCAGATTAGAAGTAAGAGAAGGGCAATTGATGAGTCTGATTGCCTTAGATTCAACCCTATCAAGGAGATAAATATATGAAGAAGCTCCCCAGATGGTTGAGCAGCATTCTAAGCAGGGACCGATAAGGCTTTTATAAATTTTAAGAAAATGAAAATAGGAATAGTAATGACGAATATGAAACAGAAATCCCAATTTTTTGAAGGCAGATTTAGAAATTTGGATTATGTGACTCCTCCAAGACAAAGTAGAGGCTCTCTGAATTCCTTATATGTTAATAGAAAAAAAGAGGGTAAATTTCGTTAGTTTCAAAGACAGTAGGGCTATCAGGAGAAGAAGATAAAGAGATAGCCAGAAATTGTCTTGGAGGCATTGAATTTAACTAAATATTGGATGCTGCGCTCCGACACTGTCTGTAAATCAGAGATGAGAGTTGAAGAATGAGTGAAGCTTTTGAAAAGAAAGCAGAGGAAAAATGATGGGTAGAATCGTCAACAAAGGCAAGGAGAAGAGAAGAGGAGGAGGACAAGGGGACTGGAGCAGATTGTTGACAAAGAGAAGGAAAAGAGTAGGTGAAGGAACAAAGCCCTGAGGAATACCTCTGGCAACTAAGAATGAGCTAGATGTTGCACCTGCAACAATCGTGGATATGAAACTGTCAGAAAGAAAACTGGAAATCAGAGAACAGAGACAAGGGGTAAAGCCAAAAGCAGAGAGTTTGATGAAGAGATGTTTGTGGCATACACTGTCAAAAACCTTAGTAATATCAAGAAAAACGACATAGTTCCTCAGAGAAGATGACCATACTTGAGTAAGATAGGACAGGAGGTCACCAGTGGATATTGCCTTTCAGAAGCTGTACTGGTGATAAAAAATAAGCGAGTTAGATTCAGTATGTTTCAGGAAGTGAGAATTGTGCAAAGTTTCAAATACTTTAGCATTGGCAGTGGATAGGGGAATAGGTTGGTAGTTAAAAGGAATAGAGTGGTCACCCTTCTTTGAAACAGGCTGAGCTAGAAGGTGCTTCAAAGATGAAGAATATATTCTGGTTGAGAATATGAGGCAAAAAAGTCGGCAAAGCATAGTAGACAGTTCATCTACAAGCTCTTTAAGGAACCTTGCAGGGATACCATCAGGTCCGGATGCCATAGTGTAGGAGACAGTTCATCTACAATCTCTTAAACGAACCTTGCAGGGATACCATCAGGTCCAAATGCCTTGTTCGTCTTTAGTGAGAAAAGAACCTTATGGACTTTGCATGGTGAATATAAGGGAAGGCATAAGATTAGAAAGAGGTAAAGTATGAGGATTGGGTGCTCTGGAATCACTTGTAGAAGAGTTGAAAAAACTGAGATCCAAAGATAGTGGCTTTGTCTGAGGGAGAGCCAGCTATAGAACCATCAGGCCGAATGAGAGGGGGAAAGATTGAGTTATAGAATATATTGAAGAGGATTCTGGCTAAGGACCAGAAACATTTATCAGTGGGAGAGGAGTTAAGCTCATCAACTTTACTTCTTAAAAAGGAAGCTTTAGACTTTCGAACCTGAACAGTGCAGCGATTCCTGGCTGTAATAAAAACAGTGTGATTTAAATCGGAAGGCGAGGCCTGGTACGGCCGGTATGCCCGATCCCTGGCCTGAATAGCCATGGAGCAGGCACGGTCAAACCAAGGATTATGAGGAAAAAAGTTTACTTAGATGAGGGGATGAATTCCTCCATTCCCAAGGCTATGTTCTTGACAAATTTTAAGGCTACCTGATCAGGGTTGTTGGTCCGAATGAAGTAGTCATTCCATGGGAAGTCGAAGAAATAGTTATGCAAGGAAAAAGTTGCGCAAATCATCATGCTGGGTACGTTAGAAATGCCAAAAGTGACAGTGAGTAGGAGGAATTTATAGAGAGGGGGCAAAAATGAAAGAGATAGATCAAAATGTGGTCAGATTTACAAAGAGGGGAAAGTACAGAACATGAATAGTTTGGAGGATTAGAAGTAAAGAATAGGTCAAGAGTGTTATCTGCATGGTCCTGGCGATTGGGAACATAAGTAGCATGTTATATATATATATATATATATATATATATATATATATATATATATATATATATATATATATATATATATATATATATATATATATATATATATATATATATATGTGTGTGTGTGTGTGTATTATATATACACACGCACATATATATATATATATATATATATATATATATATATATATATATATATATATATATATATATATATATATATATATATATATATAATATGTGTGTGTATATATATATATATATATATATATATATATATATATATATATATATATATATATATATATATATATATATATATATATATATATATATATATATATATATATATATATATATATATGTATATATATATATATATATATATATATATATATATATATATATATATATATATATATATATGTATATTTGAATAAACTTTTATTTAATTATCTTAATATGTTTTCAAATTATATATGATCAGTCATGACCCAGTATATATTGTGGACCAAAATATATAATTTTATCATTTCTATGCGTGGTTTGTAACTGTAAAATCTAGAAGAAGAAAAAAAGAATAAACTAGAATCAAAGACCGTATTTTTCTTAACAGCAATATCTAATAAACTATGTTACGGCTTTTGGAAACTTGTGATAAGGGTACGCTTTAGGGGACCTTGTTAACGCATTGGTTAGAACACTCAACTCGGGAGGTGACTGACTCGAAATCGAGCCCACCACGAGGCAATAGGAAGGGTATCCAGTCTTAATTCCCCAATTCCAATCTGTCTATGTCCATTCCCATAATGGGGATAACAGTGATTTGAAACAGCAGTTAACATTGCAAGGGTAAACTATGACCTACGATCTGCTAAACTGCAGTGGCCGTTTATATGACAATGGGATGTTAGCTAACTTAATTGCGTGTCTGTTTTCTCAAAATATTTTGGGAATATTTGTAGCGATCCGTTTGGACTCTGATGACTCCCTTAGCCATTAGACGTAGATGTCAGTCTTGAAAATAGGACAGTTACGTCTTAGAACAATTGCCCCCTAGGACAACTGCATCCTATGACTATTGCCCTTTTAATAATCACTGTGCTCGGTTTTACCTCACAAACTCCCTTCCTACTCAGGGCTAGGATGGTGCCCTCTTGTGAGGGATTTTGAGTATGGCAGTTGTGACCGTTGCCCTGAATGAATGGCCTTTTTAACCTCAGACCGTGGCGGGCCGCGAACCCCCGACCTGACGAATCAACCACAAACATCACCATTTAGATCCTTTTAATATTCAGTGACTGTCTGAAAATGTAATCTAACCAAACCTTTCAGTCTTACATTAAATACCTAAAAATAAATCAGGTGCCTCTTCCGGGATTGATCCATTTTTCTGTATTTTATATATTTCACTTACTGCTATTGCATTAAGAGGTAGGGGCTATTGTCCTAGGGCAACTTTCCGTACTCAGTCACTCTCAGTAGGTATAAAAACATTTCTAACTTTTGTTTTGTACATTGGAATTAAGTCAATGGTAGTATTTGACTTACAGTGGTCCCCAGTATTTTCTATGCCCCACACCATTAGGAAATGCTTGATTATGTTCACACTTCTTTATAAGCTATATCACATTTGAATGTGACACTTCTAAAGATACAGTGGAAGACTCTCCCAGAAGACAGAATAGATTCCTTGACAGAAGTAGTTTTCTTTCATATGGGTGTAACACTTTTTTATTATTACAAAAATAAAACACGAGCACAATACTTAGTCCCCATTGAATAGAGTCTGGCAATTACCATCACACAAGGTAAACAAAACCTCGTGGTGTTGTGTTCCAGTGTTGTGATCAATAACGGAATAGCACTAATCTCTTCTCTCCCTCCTCTGTCCCCCTGTAGGTTTATGCTAAAGCTACTGAGGTGTGTGTGCGTTTGAAGGCAAGAGTTGTGCTAGAGCTGATATACTTGAGCTCCCTCACTCCGCTACTATTAGCTGACGTGAAGCTGATGTCCCACCCGACTACTAGGGGGCACCCTTGTAGCAATATATTATTGACCTACGGTGCAGTGTCGATGCTCAAGTTTATTAACTCTTGTTGAAAAGTTCACACTTAGTATCATAGCAAGTTTATATCTATGAACTCCATCTCTGCCCATCGGCCATTTAAATTTCGGTGCAGTGGCAACTTAAGTGCTTGGGTGAGGCGCCAGTGTTACTTCGTCTGCTGGTACATTAAGTGGCCCTCTGTGATCATACCTTCTTTCAGATCATTTTACTCGTTTGTCGACGACCCTTGTTTATATGGGTCGCTGTTTCTTACTAACCTTTTGGTTTTGGCTGAAAGTTTTACGGCAGCAGAACTACCTGAGACCAACTCTCCATTTCTTTGAGCTTTGGACGGGCACCGACTTAAATTGGATTGATTCCCAGTTGCTGAATGCTAGTTAATTAGGAAACATGATGGTGGGTGGGTTATTGATTAGCACTTCAGAATTTTTATCGTCTGGGGGATATTTCTCTCTCTCTCTCTCTCTCTCTCTCTCTCTCTCTCTCTCTCTCTCTCTCTCTCTCTCTCTCTCTCTCTCTCTCTCTCTCTCTCTCTCTCTCTCCTCTCTCACTAATATATTAAGCAACTTCAGATTTCTTTTCTGTGACAAAGAAGTCACATGTGCATACAGTCGTGTAAAACTCGTGGCTTCGCAAGCCTTCCTTGCTTAGTGGCTAATTATGCAATCGGTCGTTGATAATATGCAACGTCTAGAAGCAAGCTAGCCCCATTATTCGAACAGTTAAGAGGGGAATGAAAAATGTAGCTGTGTTCTTACCAGATTGGAATTATTAAATTTACACGCACGCACACACGTTCTAGTACTAGAGTTAACTGTTTGAAGCTTCGCACGAAAGGTTTTTTTTTTTTCCAGAATGAAAAGACATACTTTTTAGTGTCCTAAAATAGCTAATAGTTGGAAGTGTTCAGGTATGGAACGGTAATTGCTAAATGCATTCATAGATATTAGAAAAGATATGATATATGTTAGTGCGTTAGAACAGAGAAACGAAAAGAAAACGACAAAAGTACTGCCAATAGGGTATTGATTTCCTTATCGAATCATGAACTTAAGATACTGTTCCATCATTAACGCAGCATATCTAATGGTGTACTCATTTTTAGAGCCACCTTGAGGATTAGAACTTGAGACTCTCTTGAGTTTCCATGATATTAGATGATGATAAATTATCTTAATGAGACTGCCACTTAGAAGCTCCAGTGGCACAAACAAAAGTTTTGGAAAACTTGTTCGTTTACCCGCTGTGCCATTTGGTGAAATCGAGGTCTTTGTGAGATTTAAGCTCAATGCCAGACCTACTGAATCTCCAAGTTGCTATGTGTATATTATTACTTAATTACTTGCATATTATGAGCACATGTATCCAGATAAGGTAATTTATATAGTATATTAACTTGCAAAGCTAATTATGAAGTTATAAATAGATCCTTTTGGCTGCAGTGTACCTGACAGACCCTTTGTGTGTGTGTGTGTGTGTACTTACCTAAATTTACCTGGCTCTTCTTGTTGGAAAGAGCCCCATGCTCGTAACTCTCCGTTCCCTCGTCACTTTCATTTTCAGTTCCTTAATGTTTATTACATGTTCCTTTAAAATTGTGATTTCATTTAGCATTTGCTATTTCTTCGCTTTGCGAATTCCAATCATCAACTCTCGCACTAGAAAAATTACTTTTTTACATCCTACCCCCCAAGAAAAAAAAAAAAAAAAAAAATATATATATATATATATATATATATATATATATATATATATATATATATATATATATATATATATATATATATATGTGTGTGTGTGTGTGTGTGTGTGTGTGTGTGTGCGCGTGTGTGTGTGTGTGTGTGTGTGTGTGTGAGAGATTATGTATGTACGCTAATTGTTTGATTTTGGATCAGATATTTACTGTCATATGCCTTTTCTAACACCAGCCTTATCTGTTCAACCGTATTTGAGACCGGCACCGCGTTGAGCTGACTTGGGAGCAAACCAGAAAGGCTTCTATAACATTTCCTCTTTACACTTGAAACGTCTTTTGCGCGAAACGTGTTTTCCTCTAGCTTCCTCTCGTAAAAGAAAAATATTTCTGAAATGTCTTGTAAAAGCTGGTAAACAGATTTTCATTTTTTTTATTTTAAATGCCACTTCCCATCAGAGTAAATTAGATTTCATTGCTTATAGAAATCATAAAAGAATATCGGTAGAAAGCAAGGTGCAAACATAGGTATTTCTATTGCACAGCATGAAATTATTTTAGAGCTCATTTTTATTTTGCTTAAAACTCTTTTTAACGTCTCAGGCAGTTTGAATCAAGGCGTGTAAGGTTGCTCTGGTAGGAAACTTCTAACCAGAACCCTAGGAATTGCGTCTCTGAATATGCGTGGTGGTTGTGAAACGAGTAAGGGTAAAAAGGAGGAGAATGGTAGCATATTTGTTGAAAAAAAAATGAATGGACGTGTTAACATTTAGTAAAATTAAGGTTGAATGAAAAGGTCTCCTGGTGAAAGGATGTGTGTGACTCGACCACCCCCTGTATAAGGGAGATTGAGGCAGTTGAATGATTTTTTTTCTCTACTGCAGTCTAAAGGGGGGTTTACACGGTCAAACGGTTCGTCGAACGCGGTTCGACAGACAAGTGTTTGAAGTGATGTTCGAACGTGTGAACGGGGTATTTGGTTGTGTGTTCGACAACCAAATACCCCATTCACACGTTCGAACATCACTTCAAACACTTGTTTGTCGAACCGCGTTCGACGAACCGTTTGACAGTGTAAACCCCCCTTAAGCCTTCGTCTGAATATTCGCGATTGTGGAACAAGTGCGAGTAAAAAGGACGAAATTAATGGATATGTTAGAACTGAATGAAAACAGTATTGGAAAGGCAAGGACTGCTGGTGAATAGATATGTGCTGGGACTCGGCCACCCTTTTCAGAAGGGAGATTGAGGCCTTTGTGTGTGTGGGTAAATATTTTTACCGTGCACCGCTTCCTTTAAACTCATCTTCATATCCCTCCTTTAAAAGGAAATTGATATGTGAGTAGTGTCTGTAAGATATATTGCACAATAACAAAAGAAATAAAAAAATTACATATCTTTGCCATACTGAAAAATATTTGAGATTTTATTTTGTTCTCCATCAAATATATTCTTAATTTTCATCAGTTGAGCGTCTTTCCCTTAAAAGTCAAAACTGAGTTTATTGCCTTCTGGAATGATGAAACAAACAGCAGAGAGCAAATTGCAACAACAGGCATTTTTCACCTTACTGGAAAATATTTCTTGACTTTACTGAGTTATCCATTAAGTAAATCTTAATTTTTTTTCCAGGTAAGCGCCTTTCCCCACAAAAGGATACTGATTTTAGTTTCTACTCGACTTATTCACCAATAGGACTGTCCAGGACAGTTTGATGTTAAGTCTTCCTTCAGTTACGGTTCTTTTTCTTTGCCTACATCAACACCGAATATTCTTGGATATTTGTTACACATCTCTTATCCCTTCACATCTGACAAGTCACAATACCCCCATCTTTTTTTTTCAGGCTCGATGAGGGCAGATTTATTATTTTATTTTTCCTGTCCTGGTGTCACAATAATAATAATAATAAAAAAAAACCAGCAGATTGCAAGCAAAGCCTGTGTTCTTCTTTGCAGTAAATGTATCTTCATTTTGTTTTGCTAAATATCTTTCGCCTTCCAAGAAAACTGATTTAGTGCCTGTAAGAATAATGGACCAAACAACGGAATGCAAATTGCAAACAAAGGCGTGAAACAAACTCTGCATCAGTGACTAATTACTCTTGGGTGCAAACAAAGCCATTTACGCACCAGCTACAGTGTAAAAAGAGAAAGACTCATTTTCAGAGGAAAATCATTTACAATTCTCAACGGATTGAGTCTTATTCTCATCATATAGATAGAGAAGAATTTGTGCACTGCATTATTCGAAAGAAAGAGAGAAGGAGAAGATGAGGAGGTGGAGGAGAAGAAGAAGAGGAGGGGGAGGAGAAGAAGAAGAAGAGGAGGAGGAGGAGGAGGAGGAGGAGGGAAGAAAAAGAATAATATTAATTTTCCACACGACGGAGGCTTATGCTCCATCACTCTACCCTTAAGAGAAGTATTTGTGATGTGGTTGATGTGATAAAAGAAGGCGAGAGATAAGTAGAAGTAGAAAACTAACCTGGGTTCCTTCAGAACACTATTCTCAACGGGCTGTAGATGATGTGAAAAGAGGCGAGGAAAGGGAAAAAGAAAGAGTAAGAAAAAAAGGAGGAGCAAGAAGAGGAAAGAGGAATCTGGATCAGGGCACGAGACGGAATTCAGAGAATACTAGCTATTCAGATGACAGTTCTCAGTGGATTGTGGAATATTTGAAAAGATAAAGAGGGAGAGGAAGAAGAAGATGGAATAGAGTAAACAAGCAAAATTTTATGCAAGTTGATTTATCCCACAATTCTAAAAGAAGAAAAGGAAGAAAAAGAATATGAGGAACGGGAAGAAGGAGAACCAGTAAAATGGAATTAGAGCTTGCAAGGAAAATTCAGCTAATATTATTTTCACCCACCAATTCTAGAAGAAGAAAAGGAAGAAGATAAAGAGGAGGGTGAAGAAGAGGGAGAAATAGTAAAAGGAAAATTGTAGCTCTCAAGAAAAAGTCATCTAATATGAGGTGATTCCCCCAACATTTCAATAAGAAGAAAGAGAAGAAAAAAGAATTAGAATAAGACCAATAAATGGTAGAGGAGGAGGAGGAAGAAAAAGAAGAAGAAGCAGTAAAAGGGAAATTAGAGCTCGCAAACAAAATTCAGCTAATATAAGTTGATTCAGACCACCTGATCACCTGACTATAATCCATTTAACGGATACAGGAACACGGAGCAAAAACCGGAGATGGTTTTACCAAAGGATTTTTACCTCTCTCTTGTTATTTTCCTTTTCATTCACTTCATATCATTTTCCTTTCGTTTCATTTTTTACTTTTTATACCCTTTTCGCTTCATTTTTCATTTCTTAAAGT